>JAYXIM010000723.1:0-18266 GCA_037575425.1 Anastrepha fraterculus | reverse complement strand
TCCATTTTCTTCACAATTACAGTATTACTGTTTTAACTTTTCACGAATATACTTTCGATGAAATAGAAAATCAAACATAGCTCAAACTTATTCACGTTTGCTTGTTTTGGACATTGAAATCATGGCATTCACTGCACATCCGAATGGCACGTTGTCACTTAATAAACACTTATGCAGCCAAGATAACTCAAAAGACGCTGCTCACTGTCGACCATAGTTAACTTAGTTACTGCCACAGCGTACAACTATCGAAGTGTGCACTGCTTGTTGGAAATATTTATTCTCAATACTTGAAATTTCATCGACCGCAGCTGCGGCTGTCAACAATTTGCGACATCTGTCCCCACATCGATGTGACTTGAAACGACTCATTCAGCCCACGGCACACACTTTCAATCACTCCCATGTACAAGTAAATATACGCTGGGATGGATATTCGCAGCAGTTATGGCCAGCTGTCACCAGACTTTGATTTTCCACATTCTTTTGGCTCACCGCAATGGTAAATCATTGAATGTCAAAGCAATGTTATTGATTGCCAGACTTGCTTCAAAGTTGTTGTTTCTGGGAATTTATTTATTTAATGCCTCTTTTATGCTACAAAATATCAGTAAAAGCAAATACGGCTTAGAGATATTCTCATTGTTTTTATTCTTATTCTTATTATTTTTCTTATTCTTATCCTTATCCTTATCCTTATCCTTATCCTTATCCTTATCCTTATCCTTATCCTTATCCTTATCCTTATCCTTATCCTTATCCTTATCCTTATCCTTATCCTTATCCTTATCCTTATCCTTATCCTTATCCTTATCCTTATCCTTATCCTTATCCTTATCCTTATCCTTATCCTTATCCTTATCCTTATCCTTATCCTTATCCTTATCCTTATCCTTATCCTTATCCTTATCCTTATCCTTATCCTTATCCTTATCCTTATCCTTATCCTTATCCTTATCCTTATCCTTATCCTTATCCTTATCCTTATCCTTATCCTTATCCTTATCCTTATCCTTATCCTTATCCTTATCCTTATCCTTATCCTTATCCTTATCCTTATCCTTATCCTTATCCTTATCCTTATCCTTATCCTTATCCTTATCCTTATCCTTATCCTTATCCTTATCTTTTTTCCTTATCCTTATTCTTATTTTTATTTCAAATTCACATTCGCATTTGTATTCCCATTACAACCCATTAACTTTTCTTTGATGATTTACCCTGCCTTACTGAAATAAACCCACCACAACTCAACTCTCCTCCAACTCAGAACTTAAGCCATTTTGGCTTTCTCTTAAAACTAAAATGCCATCCTTAGCGTTGCTAAGTGCCGCCAGTGCCCTTAGCGTTCGCTCGTACAGTGCTCACTCCGAATGACCGAAAGCTTAAAAGTCAAAATTGAATGTCAACATGCAAAACATTTTAAAACTTTAACACTTCAGTTGCTGCTAAAAGCAAAAAAAGAACACCAAAAACCACGTTGAAAACGAAATCCCGCAAATAAGACCTTTCTCCGAAAAACAGAAAAACCAGCAAAAGTATCAGAAGGTCACAGCCAGTGAAACAAGTGTCTACCATTTTGAAAATTCAAAAGAACTAATCACTTTATTGAAAAGTTTTATTGTTCGAGCATGTCACAAACAAGTTCATAAACAAGCACAAAAACACTCACACATACATGCGCCAGGTTATCTTACAAGCGAAGACACAGAGCAGCGTTGAATACCTAAATGAGAAAGGGCGTAAAAATTGAAGCAAAATCAGAGAGTGTGAGTAGAAGCGTGGAGCGTCATGTAGTGCAGAGAATGGCACTGCAACGGATTACAGCAACTGATAAAGAGTACTCGTACCTGAGTGCAGAGTGCAAGAGACAACAAATTGCAATTGCAGTTTTTTTCTCAGCATACTTTTTTCAGCTCTGCCATATAAAAGTTCAAAGTTTTCTGTGTTTTTATTATCGTGACTCTTTGTTTTTGTTATTTAGACACACTATCATGCTTGTTTCCTGTTTTTTTTTGTTTTTCTTTTTTTTTTTTGGGAAAATATAGTTCAGACTACAGCATAAGCCGTATTTAGCATATCTTCAAATATGGCGTTCTACAAAATTCTTCATATATGAGAGTGGTGGCTGTCTAACAAACCCAACAACCAGCTTAGCGTTACTATGATTGCTGAGAGTTCATTAAATTATTGGAGGAATGAGTCTCCCTCTAATTGAGTTAATGCATATTCTCGGATGTAGATAATTTCTTTAACATTACTTTACGTATCCAACTCCAATGCAAATCGATTTTTGGAAATATTGTGTCTTTCTCACTTTCTCAGAACAACTGAAAGAGTTAACTGTTGTAGCTAAGTTCAGTATTATAATAATCATATTAACAATACACCTACATAATAGAGCCCACGCACAGCTCGTAATGAGAAACGAACACGAAAAGAGAGAGCTTTGACAAAAACAAAATCAAACGTTAAATTTTCTACTTGTGAAATAGAAATTATATATAAATGATGACTCCAGTCTGAAGAAGCTTAGAGAGAAACTTAGAGATTTTGGATTCTGGTGTTATATAAACCATGTAAATTGAGAACGGTGAGAGAACCGTAGTACCATAAGATTAATTTTTATTTAATTCAATAAGCCTCAAAAAAATTGTTTTGTGTGATTATAATTTTTCCCCTAAATTTACTTGGAAACTGAATTGAAGCTGCGAAGAAAAAAAATGCAAAAATTGTGTGGTCTTATACATTCAGCTTGAGGCTGTATACGTAAATCGATTTAAAAGCTTGAGAAAACATGTTTAAGTAAAGTTTACTCTGGATAGTAATTCCGTTTTTAGCTGCAGTTACGAGCTGAGTAAAGCTTGAGAAATATGAAGTGTTTCTATTGCCACAGAATTAAACCGTTCTTGTCTAGTGGATATTTAAATACATATAAAGCAGTGTGATTTAGTTGTATTTCCTAGCTAAAGGAGAAAAATAATATAAAAATAAAAAAAATAGAACAATCAGAACAAAAATGTTATACTCTCTCTTACATCGCGTTTGTTTAACCCTCGAAGATCCTGGGTCAGATATTCCTATATTATTGCTTATGCAATCAAACTCGTATGGCGGCATAGTAATGTCCTCCACGATGCTCCACCTAATCACTTGAGCTCGCAGTTTGCCACAGTAGCCATTCCAAGTTAAGTGATCTTCTCTTTTGGTTTTAATGTTCAAGAATAGAAAGCTAAAAAACACAACTGAAAAAAAAATTTAATTATTTTGAGATTTATTCAATGGTGAAAATTTTGATATGGAGTTATTTTAAGTCAACGCACGAAAAAGATGAACTCGAATACTCACTTAAGCGACGAAACTTCCACTGTAACGGGAACAGGTTACAGTGGTGGCAATGCTACTGCCAAATATACGCATAACGCCCTTTATCGCGGAGGTGCCGATGTCCATGAAGACTCGGACCACGAAAGCGTCGGGAACACAAATATGGCTGAGAAAGAGGCTCTTCTGCGTTCTCTGGCTGGGCCCTATGGTACTGTTTCGGATAGCAAGAACAGGCCAAGGATCAAGCCCGATAAGAAGAAGCTGAAGGCCAAAGCTCGGTACAAGGCCGCGGTCAAAGTTTGTGACCGATTTGGCAGCAAGTCCAACCTGACGAAGCAAGAGGGAGAGCGGTTGGCTTGGGCCAGAGAGGAAATAAAAAATGGTCGAACCTTCTACGCAGCAAAATCACAGCCTCCAATGCGAAGGAATAAAATATAGAAAGAACTAAGAATCGAGAGACAGCGTTCTGCAGATAGCGAGGCCGCAGTGTCATTAAAAAACAGAAGCACGAGATGGCTAAACCGAAAAACGGAGACGAGGAAAGATCTACCACGTCGAAAGCAGCGGCAGCGGCTAGTGAAATTGCCAAGAAGTATCTCATAGTGGCACTCACTGAGCGTACTGACAAGCTGGGGCGGGTATCGCAGAAGCGGGGGAAGGTAGTGGAAATAAGACTATTGGAAACCCTATTTACGAAAATGGACGCAGAGCCGAACGCACACATGCCAGCCTTTCACGGAGCAGGATGGCTCAGCGGCGTAAAAATTATAAAATGCAAGGATGATCCCACGCTCACATGGTTAAAGGAAGCAGTAAAAACACTTCAAGACCTGTGGGAGGGGGCATCCCTTGAAATTGTTGACCGTAGCTGAATCCCCTCAATATCGAAGGCAAGGGTTTTCATTCCGCGCGTGGTAAAACCGGAAAATGCACTGCGTCTATTAAAAAGTCAAAACACGGACGTGCCGACTACCGACTGGAAGGTGTTACGCGTAGCAAAACCAGCAACAGCTGCTGGAGGCCACGACTACATTCTCCAGATCAACAAGCTGGCAGAGGACCTGCTTTACGCACGATTCGGGAGTATGACGTGGGGAGTTGGTAGCATGCACCTTCGTCTCAAAAAACGCAACCCGACAGACGACAATCACAATACGCTCGCTGCGGGGAAGGTGGAAAAGGATCTCGGTATAGAAAAGATCTTAGAAGCTTCCCTCCACATACAGGAAGTGGAGAAGGGTGAGCTGGAGGAAGCATTCAACCCCGAAAAAGTACTGAAGCCAGATGCTGAAGGTCCTTCAGATAAATATCCTCAAAAGTAAGAACGGCTCAGCCGAGCTCCTGCTCAACATAGACGCAGTCGGCTTAGATGTGGGAGTTTGCTACGAATGCTCTTTGTGCGGCTTTATTAGAAACGCGTTTAAAATGCCTGGGAGCTCCACTGTTTGGGAGTCTGGAGGACACCTCAAAAGTGGATTTCCCAGCTCTGCAAAAACGTTGACATCCTACATGATGTCTACTTTCAGTATTTGTAGATGTCAGTATCCATCTGGTATAACTAGGGACGAAAAGGTCTATGCGTGGCTTAATGCCAACCAGGCTAACCTAACCGAACCCATCCTGTTTTAAGTCAAAAATTTTCGATTATTTTTCTTATGTTTTTGATGAATTTTTTTCTCATTTTTTATTATAAAATATACTTTTTATAAAAATTAATTCTGGCCGAATCGCAATGCTGCACGCACAGAGTGCCTGTTAAGCCAAAATAAGTCTAGTCTAAACATTAATTTTCTGATATCGAGGCACTTTTTAACACGCAGACACGTACCTACTGTGTCACTGTGTCGCCAGCCAGACTGTATTCGGGCGAAGACTCGTTATTTTAGGCAAAGGCAGTGATCATCTAAAACGTTTGATCAGTTTACATAACTTTTCTGCTACCAGAACACAAGCAAGCATCTCCACATTATTTTCCATCACAATTAAATATGTAAGGTGCGTTTCATAATCATAACACACCCCTAATTTTGCACAGTATTTTAATTTAAAGACTTCAGAGGAAAATAAAAATTGTATGCATCGATTAAAGTAACAAAAATTATCTGTTTCATCACAGAATTTAGAACGTTTTTTAATACGTAAAGAAGATTTTTAGCAAAAACGAATTTCCAGGCGTTTCAAAATGATAAGACACTATTTACTTAAAGTGATCGTTTAACAAAAGTATACTTTTTTCGATTTTTGAAGTGAAAACTTCTTTAGAATCGTTGGGAGTGATTTGAAGAAAAGTGAAACGAAAAAGCGACCCTCTTGGCTACGAAGCGTTTATTATATGTTGATATAAACGTAGCGACGAACTAAATAAAAATAAATTTTATTTCTATTTTTCCTTGTGATTCGAACAAAGGATTTTGGATCGCAAGCTCACATTGCTAGTCGCTCGGCTACCGCGCCATGCTGTAATCGCTGGCCTAAAAGTTATTTAGTTACGAAGCGTTGTATTATATGTTGATATAAATAATTTTTGTGAGCGTGTAATTCTCAAAAGGTTTATTAGAAAATCTATTGAAGTAGGTAGTGTGGTATCTGTTCCTATCAGCTTAACATCTGATAGATCCTCCCTCGCAGGACAACAAATGTTAAACTGATTTTTGGAAATGGGTGGAGTGTTTTAGGGGATTGCTTCACCTCTGCCACGGGTTGGCCCGGTATTGCAGTACCGCCGGGATTTCGACCTTGAATAAATACAAGAAGAAATATACTAATATACATTTAGCTTTGGTGGGAAGAGACATAAATTTTTATATGAATGCAAGTGACGAAAATGGAAGAAATTTGTAAGTCTGTTTCTTCGGTCCGTTTGGGTATTTTTTTTTTGACAACATCGAAACCAAAGCATTTGTATCATATTTTATCTATCATAAGCCACTCGTATCATTTGTTGAAATTGAAAACATTGAGGATAATAATAAAATGAAGAAAATAAAATATGAACTTTATAGCAATATTATAATGAACCTATAATTATCCCGCTCCTAATGCTGCTTTCGTCTTATTCTCTCTCAGTTTGTTTTACGGAAGGTTTCACTTCTATCGAGTCTAACCGTTAGACTGGTATTTTTTTTTTCTGTCGTCTAGATTATTTTAGTATTCTAGGGAAGCATCATGTGCTTTAGCGACACAAAATAATATTTTTTTCATCGATTCTGCTAACTTTTTAAGTAAATTTACATCTGGAAAAGCTTATTCTGCCTTAATTGCCGCTTTAAGCTCGTTGGTGTTGTCAAATTGTCGAATGTTGACGTAATACTGCCTTGTTTCCCTGCGTACGTGGATTCGGGCGTTGTCTTGCTGAAGAACGAAGCGCACTTCCCGATTATCCTGAATAAAAAGAAGGAGGCTATTTTTCAAAACGTTTCTGTAGTCCCCACTATACATTCGCGATGATGTAAACTGCATATCAAGAATTGCACCCCAAACCATAAGAGAACCTCCACCGAGGTTGGAAAATAAGAGAGAGCTCTTGGGAAAATCTCTCCAATAATTAAAAAAACCATCGAGTCCATCAAGGTTCCATTTTTTTCTCATCCGAAAATATAACCTTTTTAAAAACTTAAATGAAATTGTGCACCTTTAAAAGTATTTCAAATATCTTGCTGTGTCCCAGTTGGTGCCTTGGGGTTTCTCTGTAAACTGAAGACGCGCTAGCTCGTGCGATGGCAAAAGATGGAGTTCTTTTCTTATTTTTGATAATTTTAAATAATTACACCTCTGTAATGTGCGAAAAACTGTTCTTTTTGAAACCTTATTTTGAACAACGACGGCCTTCCAACACTGAAAGATGTGACACTTGGTCTTTCTGATGAAGTTAAATATCTAGGAGTAATCTTGGATAAGAAGTTGACTTGGGAGACACATGTTTCACTGAATGTAAATCGCGCATTCAAGATTTTTCAGCAATGCCGTAGAGCCTTTGGTAAACCCTGGGGTCTGAAACCTGCTGTGGTTCTATGGATATACACAGCACTTATCAGACCTATCATCACTTACGCTTCTGCGGTGTGGTGGATACGGATCATGGTTAAGTCCACAATCCGGGAACTATACAGGCTGCAAGGAACCGTATGTTTATGCATTACGGGTGTCATGAGTACTCGTACAACCTCTGGTGATGCCCTAAATGCTATGCTTGATTTGCCCCCTGGATCTTAAGATACAACAGGAATGGATAATCGAGAGGAGATGGAGCGGGAAACAGATTGGAGTCTTCAGTGACAGTCAGGCTGCACTGAAGGCCCTGGAGAACGCGAAGCAAACCTCAAAGATTGTTCAAGAATGTAAGAAGAAGCTCAATTCTGTCGCAAGACAAAACAGTAAGTAATAATAAGTAATTTGGGTTCCGCGACACTCCGGTGTTCAAGGAAACGAAATCGCCGACGAATTGGCCAACCGTGCATCAGCGGTGCCCCCTGAGGGGCCAGAGCCAATAATCGGAATCAGTTCCGCAGGATTCATGAATTGGATCAGCGATTATATAGGCAATTCACATAAAGAGCGATGGTCCGGTCTAGAACGCTGCAGAACTGCAAAGTGTTTTGTGACAAGACCGAACAGCAAACTGTCAAACTTTCTACTAAAACTTAGAAGGAAAGACAAACGGTTGATGGTCGGTATCATTAGAGGACACAACCCATGGGGTCAGCATATGACCACCATTGGAAACATTGAAGATCCAGTGTGCCTGTCTTGCTTGGAGGAGGCGGATAGCACTGAGCACATACTCTGTGAGCGTCCTGTCTTTGCTAGAGCCCGGCTACGAGTTTTAGGTTCCGATGTCATGAGAATGAGTAATACTTGTTCTCTAAAACTGAATGATATTTACAGATTTGCCAAAGAATCTGGAAAATTCTCACAGGACTAACTATCTCTATCTCTGTCTCTATTCTTACCTATCTCTTTCTCTGATACTTTTCTCCTTCCCTCCTTGACTATCTACCCCCTTTCCAGAGCTTTAAATACAATGGGCTTTTTAGCCTGACTGATTTAGGAGCCACTAAATCTCCTGGTGCTCCTTGGCTCGACCTTTTCAAATTTCAATTTTCACAACGACGGCCAAGTTGGCGCAAGACTTAGTCGAGTAGGAAGCTTTTCTTATGATTCCTCGCTGTTCTCGACTTGCTAGTAATAATTTTCTTCCAACGAACTTGAAAATGTTGTAGTTCTCAAGACTCCGTAAAAAATTCCGGATAACACAACGACTTCCGCCTGCAATTAGTTTGATTGGCAAGCCTGAATTCTAGTAGGCCAACATTTTCCCACGCTCCTCTTGTGATAATATTGAACCCCTAGGTTAAATTGAATAAAATTATAATTAAAGTCATCCAAAACAACAATCAGCAACTTCTATCTTTTCAGAAGCTTATCACCGACTAGTGTCTTATCATTATGAAACGTCGAAAAGACTAGCAAAAGGACCAAACATTTCACGCATCACTGCAACCGTTACAGGCAATTGGAAAGTAGTTATGTGAATGTCTAGGGCTAGCTAGGGCACGACTCCGCTCCTTCGGTAAGCCTTTCTTGCAGCAAATTAATGAGATCTCAGACATCGAGATAAAGAATTTGCTGCTATACTTGGACCTCACTAAATGGATCTGACTTAGAACAAAAAAATATCATCACACGAGGACAGTGGTAGTTAAACGATGCTGGTCACTAATTAGGATTATTTTAGGGGAAATACTCAACCACTTCAACAACAAAAATAACAACAGCCAAAACAACAATCAGCACCTTCTTTCTCTTCAGAAGCTTATTTTCGACTAGTGTCTTATCATTATGAAACGCCAAAAAGACTAGCAAAAGTGCAGCTTCTTGGAAAAAGATAACGGTTCTACAAAATGGAGTGAATTTTTGCAACAGAAACAATCGATGGCAGTCTTAAGTCTATAACTGCTAAAATGACGCCAAATAAAAGCCACTCCGGAAAATAAAAGCGCGCTTATGGTAGTTCAAAAATTGTATACCAAAGGTGTCTTATGATTATGAAACGCACCTTATAAAGTAGTACGAGCGATCGAGTAAATTTCCTAAAAATTTTCGAAAAGTCCGTAAAAATATTTATTATTTAAACCAGCGAATACTCCAACTCATTCTAGCATTTGAGCTGCTCTCAACACTAGGCTGACCCTTTTCAAATGCTCAATCGTCCTTGCCGCAAAAGCCAAAGGCATTGCTTACATTACACGATCTTTCTCCCCATTGCCACTCCCCTGTACTTTCTATACAAATGTACTTTTTGTCATTTACTTGACACACAAAAAACAACAACAAAAAAAACACGACCCAAACAAAACAAAACAAAATGTAGCACATGCGATAAACACACAAAAGCTTACAAGCAGGGGCCAACAAAAGCCGCCGGCTATCGTCATGTTTTGCATTGTTTGTTGGAAACATATTTTTCACTCTGAAAATTAAAACTAACACATGCCGAAGCATACATACACACACACACACACTGGTGGCCACATACGCTGGTCACAGCGCAGCGCAGCGAGATAGGTGCGGAGGTCAATCGAGATAGGAATTTGTGTATGATTGTGTGTGGCACGCGTCGATGTGGCACAGCTGATGCTGATGACGGACGTGACAGTTACACAATGAACCGAAATGAAAGCTCAACTTATTGCACCGGCCAACGCAAGCGCCGACAAACCGTCCATCCAGCAGTCGACTGACTGAGAATAGTGCGCAAATGCTTTGGAAGTGTGAGCAGCTGATGGTAGGCGAGCGGGAGGAACAGTCAGTTGCCAGTGGCAGTTAAACAAATGATTTTATTTAAATGTGACACACTACTTTCGCTGTATGCGCCGAAAACTATGTTGGCGCGCTAGTGTGCGTGTGTAAGCGCGTGTCTGTGTGCGGCAGCTTCTAGGGGCCTGAAGTAAGTTGGTTGCGCATTGCTTTATATTTTCATTTACCGTTAGCTTACTTTGACTGTCCACATTTCACTGTGCTTTCACCGCTGCTGACATTTCGTTATGTTTTGTGAGTCTTTTTTGTTTTTGTTTTTTTTTTTGTTTATTTGCTCTTGTATGCATAACTTTAGGCGCGTATGCAACACATTTGGCGAAAGTTAACTTTTTGCCTGCCACTGCTACATGTATGTTTTTGTTTGTTTGCAGGCTTTCGTTCTTTGAATATTTTTATTATTTTTTTTTTCGTATTTATTTTGTTTTTTTGTATTTTTTGTTTTTTTTATATTTCCCTTTTTTGTGATTTTTTTCATGTTCTGCCCAATGCAAGGACCACAGGTGGTCATGGCGAAATGATGTCAAGAATTACAATTACCGAAAATCAAGACCGTGCAGTGGAAATTAATGAAAACGGCACATGAGCACACAGCCCATGATTAATGAAAAAGCGGCAGCAGTGGGCGGCAAGCAGGCGTGTAGTATGTACAGACATATGGGCTTATGGACACATGACAAGTCGTGCAAGGCAAATCAAATTCTGGTTTATAAAGGGCAAACAAAAAAAATGTGGCAAATGTGTGTTTGGGTTTGGCAGCGCCATTTGCCTAATGACATTAAAATATGTTTCGTTGGGTCAGAAAAGGTGGGTAAAAAGTGGGAAAACGAACAAATAACAAAGGCTGTGGCCTTAAGACTCACTACAGCTATTAATTTTACCTGGTTTAGTTTTTTCAGATTTTTTATAATTTTTTTTATTTTTATTTTTTTTCTTGTACACTCAATGCTGCATGACTTTTTAATTGCATGGACGCAAAGTGAGTGCATTCAAATGACTTTAATGACATTTTAAACTGACCAACGAAGTCATTTAATTCTCGTAATGTGTAAAACATTTAAATTTCTTTTTAAACGAGCGCCATCTGTTAGTAGGAAAACATACAGCGCAATATAGCGTCAGCTGTATTCGCAAATCTAAAGTACAGAATTTTATTTTCATATTTATTTTTTTTTTTTTTTTTTGTATACGGAGTTGATGCTATTCACCAGGAAATACAAGCCTCCGCCTTTTAAGCTTACAAGACTAAACAGCCAGTGTCTTAAACTCGCATCGGTGGTCAGGTATCTTGGTGTAATACTTGACCCCAAGCTCCACTGGAAGCTGCACATAGAAAATCGAGTTAAGAAGGCCAGTATTTTTGACTTCTCCAAACGCGATTTTTGGGTGGGTGGTTGCTCATCTGGGACCTTCCATTCGGCACTTCGAGTTTGAGGTTCATGTGGGAAATACCACGTTCCATTACCAGTTACAATGTTGTAGAGAAAGTTCTCGTCTTTTCTCGCCTCTTTAATGAGGTCTTTCGATGATGAATTCTTAGCTACTTTGGTCCTCAGTTAACTTGTGCGGAATGGAACGTGCACGAACCTTTCGTAAGCCCAAATGATCAGTTAAAATGCGATAAATCGATGTTTTGGAGATATTCAACTCCAATATCGTGGATTTCAACGATGATTTCGGTTTATTTTTGATAAATTTACGATGGAGTTTTCGGTGATTACTGATTCTGAGCGTATGTTCATTGTCATTCATATTCTCTCAACCATCTCTGAAACGCGTGAGCCACTCAGGAACTCTGACACGAAATAACGAGATAGACAATCATCGCCATCAACTTTTTTCATCAACTCAAATGTTTCGGTAAACGTTTTGTCGATTTTAAAACAAAATTTGATATTAGCTCTTTATTCGAAACTCTTTTTCGTACCGATGACACAAACATACTGACACTTTAGATGCAATAACTTCCCTTCCACTAATGACAATCGAATGTCACCAAACTTTCACTGGAAGTCCGCTCGGGATGTAACTTCCAGCGCGCTAACTCATTAGGAAGATGGCATCATCAAAAACATTTTTATGACACCAGTCCTGTTTATTTTGGACTTCACCTTGTATATCGACTATGTTAAAGCCTTTGGTGTGGAAAGGAGAGACGTGTTATGGGCCGCACCTAAAGCTCGCAGTATCCCACCAAAGCTAACTAATATAATGAAAAGCTCATGCAATGGAGCCACCAGTAGGGTGCTCCCCTCCGGAGAGGTGAGCCAACCCTTTCAGAGAGTTTCCGGTGTTAAGTAGGGCTGCTCTGCTTCTTCGTTTTTATCTACTGTCACTTTCGTCATGACCTTCGAAAGTTGTTGCGATTTCGCAATAATAAAATTAGAATAGCAACTAAATGAGAAGCTGAAGAGGTTAGCTTACGCCGACGACGTAGCTCTGTTCGCCGCTTACTGCAATGAAATGCAAAGCATATTAAAAACGATATCCATTATTTCCTACAAAGTTGGCTTAAAAATCAATATACAGCAATCGAAAAGAATGCGCTCTAATGCTCAAAATGTGCAACCTTTTCTTACTGATAACGACACTCTCGAAGATGTGGAGGACTTCGAGTGTCTAGGCAGTTTTTTTACGCCAGAAGGGGGTACCTCGACGGATGTAAATAACCGGCTTAGCAAGGCAAAGCGGGCTTACGCTTCTCATTCGCATGTATGAATTTTTAATCAAAGGCTATGGGGAATCACGAAACAAAACGGCATAGATAACGACATTAAATGCAAGAAATACGGGTGGATCGGTCACACCCGATGGGTACTAGAAGCAGAGGGCGACCAAAAACTACGTGGAGGTGTATAACTAATAATGAAATATATAAATCGTTTAGCCGACCATCAGCCGAATGTCTTATCTTCCAAGTTTTAGAAGAAAGTTCGCCAGTTTTCTATTCGGGCTTGCCGCAAAGCGCTTTTCAGTCCTGCAGCGTGCAAGATCGGACCAGCGATCTTTATGTAAATTGCATACATAATAGCTGATCCACTTCTTCATTCCTGCAGAACTGATTCCGATTATTGGCTCTGGTCGCTGTGGGGGATCGCTGATCCACAGTTGGCCAGTTCATCTACAATTTCCTTCCCTTGAACGCCGCAGTGTTTTGGAACCCATATAAGTATGAGCTTATTCTGTCTTGCAAGAGGGTTAAGCTTCTTGTTATATTCTTGAACAATCTTTGAGGTTTGCTTTGCGATCTTCAAAGCATTTAGTGCAGCTTGACTATCACTAAAGACTTCAGTTTTCCGCTCCATCTCCTCTTGATTATCCATTCGGCTACTTTCAGAATGACAAAAATTTCCTTTTGAAAAACAGTTGGCATTCCTCCCATAGCATAGTGATACTTATTGCTATCGTTGAAGTACCATCCGACTCCAGACCCTACTTCATTCTTGGACTCATCGGTAAAGAAAATATCCGTCAAACCTCTTGTAATGTACTCTGCATTACTCCATTGCTCACGCATTGGATATTTGGCACAAAATTTTTTTCTAAATAAAACTATGGGTATAAGGTCGTCCTTTGGTGCCAAAAACAGTGTATACTGCTCAGATAGCAACTTAAAGATTTCTTTGTATCCCCAAGTTCCATCTTCGTGCCAGGAGCCTACACATTGCTTTTACTGCTTCCCGTTGTATCTTAAGATCCAAGGGCAGCAAATCAAGCTTAGCATTTAGGACATCACCAGAGGTTGTACACATGGCACCCGTGATGCATAAACATACGCTTCTTTGTAGCCTGTATAGTTACCGGATTGTGGACTTAACCATAGTCCGTCGACACCATACCACAGAAGCGTAAATGATGATTGGTCTGATAAGTGCTGCGTATATCCACCAAACCACAGCAGGTTTCAGACTCCAGGTTTTGCCAAAGGTTCAATGCGCGATGGAATTTGTCTATAAAACACAATAATTTAAGTTTCCTGCATAATTTGCTTACCGAATTTCAAAATAGTCTCCTTTTACATTTGGTCCAATCCTTTCGTCGACTTCAAAGTTGATTCGACAGTACGAAAAGGAGTAACCTATATGCTGCGATGTCTAAATTTGGTATCCTCGCAAAACTAATACGGCTATGCAAGATGACGTTGCTCAATACCAGCAGCGCCATAAGAAGTGGGGAAGACCTCTCCGAGCCGTTTGATACCAAACGAGGTTTCAGACAGGGTGACTCGCTGTCATGTGACTTCTTCAACTTGATGTTGGAGAGGATCTTACGAGCCGCAGAGCTTATTCGCTCAAGCACAATATTTTACAAGAGGGTACAATTTCTGGCATATGCCGATGATATAGACATCATCGCCCTTAACAACCACGCTGTTATTTTTGACTTTTCCAAACTGGATAAAGAGGGAAAGTGAATGAGTCTGGTGGTGAACGCGGACAAAGCGAAGTACCTCCTGTCACCAAACAAGCAGTCGGCGTACGCGCGTATCGGAACCCACGTCACTATAGACAGCTATGATTTCTAGGTTGTAAAAGACTTCGTTTATTTAGGAACCAGCATTAGAACCTATAACAATGTCAGCCTTCAAATCCATCGTAGAATCTCTCTTGCCAACAAGTGCTTCTGTGGTCAAGTAGGCAACTGAGCAGTAAAGTCCTCTCTCGACGAACAAAACTAACACTCTACAAGGCTCTCGTCATGCCTGTCCTATCGCATGGCGCAGAAGCTTGAACGATGACAACATCCGATGAAGAGACGCTTGGAGTGTTTGAGAGAAAGACTCTGCGCAAGATTTTTGGACCTTTGCACGTGTGCAACGGCGAATATCGCAGACGATGGAACGATGAGCTGTATGAGCTTTACGACATAGACATAGCGCAGCGGATAAAGATCCAGCGGCTTCGTTGGGTGGGACATGTCGTCCGAATGGATACAAACGCTCCGGCTTTGAAAGTATTCGATGCGGTACCAGCTGGTGGTAGCAGAGGAACAAGAAGGCCTGCTCTGCGTTGGAAAGATCAGGTGTAGAACGACTTGGATTCACTTGGTGTGTCCAACTGGCGCCGATTAGCAAGAGAAAAAAGGACTGGCGCGCTTTGTTAAACTCGGCCAAAATCACGTAAGTGGTTATCGAACCAACGTTGAAGATGAATAAAAACTCTAGTATATTTCTATTTCAACTCTACACAACATTGGGGGGCATACTTGGTAATCCTACAAAACAAACCCATTGATTACCTCCACTATTATTATCCGCCATATTCTAATTTTTTTATCTTCAAAATACAGATCAAAAAATCTTTGTGTCTCACCTTATAACTGAATATAAAAGGTTTTCGTATAACAGGTGTTACAGGTGAATGGATTACGCTATAGACCGATGATTAACGATTTTTTATGGCCTCAATAGGATGGTAGTGATCTGGACAACGTTTATTTTCAACGAGACGGCGCTACGTGCCACACAAGCAAAGAAACCATTGATCATTTACGGGAAAAGTTTGCCATCGAGATCTTGTGATTAACACCTTGTGACCTTTTCCTATGAGGTCACGTGAAAAAGAAGGCCTACGCCAACAACCAACAGCCCAGGGTCGCTTCAAGACCTCAAAGTTGGAATTCGTGAGGCTATCGAGAACACAGGGCAGCCACTTTACATTTCGGTTATGGAAAATTTCATGTAAAGGATATTGCCCTGTTAGCGTGGTCGTGGTGGTCATTTACCAGATGTTATTTTCCACTATGAACGGCATACCTTCCTCTTTATAATGAAATAAACATCCGATTATTTATATTAAAAAATAGAATTATTTTTAATGCCAAAATAGCACCACTTATTAAAAAACCCTTTAGTTATAATGAGTTTCAATAGGAGGTTAGAAAGTTTGAGCAGCCTACGTGTCACATTACGTAGCTGTGTGTATGTAAGTGCATGCAATATTGTGCGGGGCATATAAGAAGAAAAAATTGTATTTAATTTTTATATCCACCAACCAATACAAACTACACTAAAAACTATTCCATGATATTTCATTTGGTAGCAGAATTTTTTTATTTTCTATCTACTATAAATTGATGCCACCAGCGTCAAACCTTCCCACCTTCACCTCGATTCATAGACAGTGGTTACCTCTGCTGTATTTGCTTTCATTGAATTTTCAATTCAAAATTTCAAAATTCCAACAAAATTCGAACTAATCTACGAGTACTGTGCCATCTTCCTGCTAAATCCACTTACACTTTTTTCCGTAGTTTACCGTATTGAAAAATAACTCATAAGACCAGCTGATAACACATTAAATTCAAATTATTTTGTGAGCAAAGCAGCAAAAACCAATATTTCTTTTCTCTATTAGAAAATAGAATAAATATTTCCATATCCTCGTGCAAGTATTCAATAAAAACAAAATTAAAAAAAATGATTTATGCCTAAACAAAAATGTATCGAAAAATATGTTTCGGCGCAAATATGTATGTGGGCGTATGATGATGCGAAAGTATATGTGCATGTGTGCGTATGTAGTTGCATTTGTTATTTAAACTACCACAAAGCCGATTATTTAGATTGATTACACAATTATTTACGAAATATACTAAATCTGTGAATTTTTCATTGATTTACACAAATACGCAGGGAAAGATGCTTTTGTTCGCCCATAAAAATACGAAGAGAAATCGAAAGTAAAATGTGTGGCTTAAATGATTTGAATTATATTTTTTTATATTTTTTTTTACTCTCACAACTAATACCAGATTCTGGATCTGAATAACTAATAAATATAAGCACGACAGGTGAATATTCTGAAAGAAAAGTGTTCGATGGACGAGTTTATTAAAATATAAGTGTACGAACGTTGGAGATATTAGGAAGTATTACTGAACATAGCTAAGACTTTCCGATGGGCAAATTTCTCTGATGGGAGCTAATCTCGATTTTCGGAGTTACTTCTCCCTCAAACACGTAAAAATTTAGATTATTGAGATATCAGCAAAATTACACCTTCAAATCTCTAATTGCTGTCATTTGAGAATTACAATTTTCAAGGATTCTGAAATCGGTGTTGGCTTCTGTTGAAAATGGAGATTGTCTATGCCTGTGTGTGGCAGTCGCCGTAGCCGAATGGATTGATGCGTAATTATTAGTCCTATATTCTTTGAATCTCTTGAAATCGGTGAAACACGAAGATAAAGAAAAAGTTTTTTTTTAATAGCGGTCGTCCATCGGCAGGCAATGGGGAACCTCCGAGTGTATTTCTGTCATGAAAAACCTCCTCATAAAAAAATATCTGCCGCTCGGAGTCGACTTAAAAATGTAGGTTCCTCCATTTGTGGAACAACAACAAGACGCACGCCACAAATAGGAGAAGGAACTCGGCCAAACACTTAAAGAAGGGGGCCAATTATTCCATCAGCCCATAAAAGAAATTACTCGAGTGGTTTCTTCGCTGCAGATGCGGCAATTTTATTTGTTGATAACACCTTCGATAGGATTTGGCGGGAGGTCAAGGTATTATTTCTACCAAAGGGAGGCAATAAGCTTCTTGAATCTCCCAAATCCTATAAGATAATCAGTCTTACGTCTTTCATGTTGAAAACCATCGGAAAGCTACTGGACTGTTAGCTAAGGGAGGAAGTTATCTCTATAATCCAATGGAGTGGTATTTGCAATTTGCATATCAAAAAGCGAAATCCACAGTTATAGCACTACACACAATTGTTCGCGATATAGAAAAGTCCCTTGACCTAAAAGAAATAGCCCTCTGTGCTTTTATGGACATTGAGGGTGCATTTGACAATGTGAACTTTCAAGCAATAGAACTGGAACTCTCCAATACATCAGTGTGTGGCTACTATCGCCATTGCTCTGGTCTATCCTGACTGACGATTTGGTACAAACCCTTAACAATAAAGGGTATAAAACAATAGGGAATGCAGATAACATTTCTGTAACAATTAAAGGCAACCACGAAAGGACCATAACGGACTTAATGCAGGATGCCTTAAATACAACCTGGAAGCGGTGTAGAAAAGAGGGATCATCAATCAACCCTTCCAAAATCAGGATGAAGGTTTTGCAAAAACACTTCTCAATAGAACGTTCAGCTTTTGGTCTACCAATCCTTTTT
>JAYXIM010000715.1:0-23722 GCA_037575425.1 Anastrepha fraterculus | reverse complement strand
GAACGCGATTCCACAAAAGTTGAGGAGTTCATTGCTGCTGTAGGGACGTTTAAAGCTGTCGAGAAAATAAGTGACGCGGATGCTATTACTGGCATGCCCATGATTTTAGAGGGTGACGCAGCAGAATGGTGGCGCGGTTTACAGCCAAAGCCCAAAGTTTTTGAGGATGTTGTGCGTATGCTGCGTGAAGCTTTTTGTCCCCCTAAGCCTGACTGGCGAATCTATGCTGAACTCATTGAAAGCAAACAAGCCAAAAACGAGCCGACTAATTCTTTTGTTCGAAGAAAACGTGCTCTCTTTTCCCAACTCACTAATGCTCCTAGTGAAATCGGCCAAATCGATCTTTTGTTTGGTATGATTCACTTACAAATTAGGAATAGGGTTAGTCGTAAACGCATTACTACGTTCGATGATCTGTTGAATGAAGCTAGAGAAGCAGAGATGACCTTGCGCGAACACAAAATGACTACCGCGAACGCCGATAAAGCCGTCGATAGTACAAGTGGTCCGGTACGTTGTGGGTTTTGCCGCAAAAAGGGACATTACACAGAAGTGTGCTTCAAAAGGAAAAACGAAGAGGCCAAAACAGCGCAAACACAAGCGATTGCAAATGCTTTAGTGACAAAACCGTCGTATTCGTGTTATGGATGCAATGCACCAGGTGTTACACGCGTAAATTGTCCGAAATGTTCAAATAAACCGTCCACTAGCCATGGTTCGGTAAGTTTTAATTCGTTAACCATTCCAATTGGAAAAACGATTCCAATTGGTAATGTTCAATTGTTCGGTATGCCTGGACAGATTTATTTCGATAGTGGCGCTCGTACTAGTGTAGCTAGCGCAAACTTGAAACGCATAATGGATTTTAAGGGGTGCACTTACCGCAAAGTTGAATGCGAAATCACACTTGCCGACGGAAGCACGAAACTCCAACGATGCCTTACAACTAAGTGCGATATAGTAATTGGTGGGCGTAGCTTTACTATTCAGTTCATGGTATTGCCTGATGCAATTGGAAACAAAACATTACTGGGAACAGATTTCTTAGAACAAGCGGAAATCGTATTAAATATGGGTCAAAGATACTGGTACTTTGAAAATAACCCAACGCAACATTTTGATTTCGTTGATCCACTGCCACTCGAATTAAATGTTATAGAACGTGTAAAAGTATGTACGCTCGTGACAAAACGTAAACCGGAGGAGGCAGCAGTCAAAGAGATTGACGAGCCAAAAGTATATATGTCTGAGTTTGAGTACTACGGTCCTGATTTGCCAAACGATTATTCACCGCATACTATACAAAGTATCTTTAGAGATGCAGTTCCGCCTAACATGATTACACCCGAAAGACCTAAAGGACCGAAGTTGTTTACTGGTGTTGTTTACAATCAAAGCACTATTGATAATGTTGATTTGTTTTCGATTGATTTTCAAATTTTGAAAGAAAATGATGGTTTAGGACTAGAAGTGTCGGAGAAGATTGAGCTCGACAAAGTGCTCCAAGCACATGTACACATTTTTGGTACATCCTGCGAACCGACGCCATATGCACAGCATTTTATAGATACTGGCGAACACGAGCCGATTGCATCACCGGCGTATAGATTATCATTTTCTAAGTTAAAGGAACTTAAAGTCGAAATTCGCAAAATGCTTGAAAACGATGTGTTAGAAGAATGTGAGTCAGCGTGGTCATCACCTGTTGTTATGGTGCCTAAGAAAGATGGTGGTACTCGTGTGTGTGTAGATTATCGTAAACTAAATGCGATAACAAAACCCGACCGATACCCATTGCCTCGAGTAGACGACCTTTTACACGCTGCAAAAAGCACAAAATTTATGACCACTTTAGACCTTCAAAGTGGGTACTTTCAAATCGCGGTAGCAGAAAGAGACAGAGATAAGACGTGCCTTATTACGCCTTTTGGTACATTCCAGTTTAAGAGAATGCCATTTGGTCTACGCAACGCACCGTCGACATTCCAGAGGTTGATTGACCGTTTCAAAGCAACGTTACCAAACATACATATTTTAGCATATCTTGATGATATTATAATTTGCTCACCATCATTCAAAGAACACTTAACCGATTTAGAAGATGTATTCCTGAAGTTAGAGAAATTCAAGCTGCGCATTAATTCTGCCAAATGTCGGTTTTGTTGTGCCAGTGTTAAATACCTTGGCCATGTGTTAACAACCGAAGGCATACAAGTTGACCCAGGAAAGACTCTAGCGATTACACATCGGAAAGAGCCAAGAGATATCAAAGAATTGATGTCGTTTATACAAACTTGCTCTTGGTATCGACGTTTCATTGACCGTTTCGCTGAAATTGCTAAACCGCTTACGGAATTAATGAAAAAGAATGCTGTATGGAGATAGGATACTCCGCAAATAGAAGCTTTTAACAAGCTTAAACAAGCACTCGTTTGCCCTCCAGTTTTGAAGCAAGCTGAAGATGATGTCCCTTTCATCATTAAAGCAGATGCAAGTGCATATGCATTGGGAGCTGTGTTAATACAGGGGGAGAAAGAATGCGAACACCCTATTGAATACGCAAGCCGACTTTTGACAGCCGCAGAGAGAAATTACTCGACTACAGAGCGTGAAGCCCTCGCTATTGTATGGGCATGTTCCAAATTCAGAGGCTATATAGAAGGAGCCGAAGTTTTATTGGTGTCTGACCACCAACCGCTGAAATGGTTATTAACCGTGAAGTCACCTACAGGCCGCCTAGCAAGGTGGGCATTGCAAATACAGCAATACAATTTTAAAATTGACTATACGCCAGGTAGAACGAATTCTGTTGCAGACATGTTGTCACGGCCTCCGTGCGATATTTGCGCTTTTCAAGTCGATATGCCACATAAAAAAGCTATCGAACTGCGCGAAGAGCAATTAAGAGACGACTACTTGAAAAATATAGTTAATACATTGGAAGAATCCAACGAAAATGCGAATTTATGGTACACTCGTGGATATGTTTTAAACAATGGCGTGTTATACTGTTACGCAAATGAAGATGCTGACGATGCACAGCTAGTCGTACCTGACCACGAGCGCACAAGTATCCTAAAAATGTACCATGACGACAGCACTGCTGGCCATTACGGAGCAGAAAGAACCATAGCGCGTATTTTGAGTCGCTACTTCTGGCCAGGAATGCGAGCTGAAATTACAAAATATGTTAGGAATTGTATTGAATGCCAGCGATACAAGGCAAGCAACATGAAGCCGATGGGATTGCTTCAAACAACAAGTAGCAAACAACGTTTTGAAGTTGTTGCTGTAGACCTATTTGGGCCTCTACCAAAAACAGAAGATGGCTACCAGTGGATCCTGATAGTAGAAGATGTTGCAAGTAGATGGGTTGAGTTATTTCCTTTAAAAGAGGCAACAGCCGAAAATTGTGCGAAACTATTAGTCGATGAATTTTTTCTAAGATATGGAGTCCCCAGACGTCTGAAATCAGATAATGGAGTCCAATTTGTGTCAGCGGTAATGCAGCAAATAGTTTACTGCATGGGAATTAACCACATTTTTTATTTATTTATTTATTTATTTATTCATCAATTAAAGTATAACTTAAATAGATTACTAATATTAAAGCTTAAATATAATTTATGGTAAACAATACTGTGAGATACATTAGGCACAATTCAAAAAGTGTATCTCCAGATTAAGTCTTGATTTGAAAGTCTCTCGCGAGTTAGAGAATATATCCAAATGTTTGCATAATTGGTTAGACTGTCTTATACAACGTGTGAGCGGTTCATTTCGACTAAAATTGGTCTTGTGATAAGGTAAATGGAACATATTGCTGAGTCTTAGGTTACGAGTGGGACAATTAAAGAGTATTAGCTCCAGCAAGAAGTGACATTTGATATGATTCGTAACTATGTCTCTTATAAACATTACCGATGAAGTTTTTCTCCGCATTTCTAATGTTGGCAATGCTAACAAAAGACATCTACTTTTATATGCAGGCAAACTGCAAGGCCAACGAAGAGAATGAATAGCAAATCGAGTGAAACGTTTTTGAACCTTCTCAATTCTTAAAGATGAACCCATATAGAATGGATCCCAAATGATGCTGCAGTATTCGAGGTTTGATCTCACAAGAGAAAAATACAAATTTTTCAGCGTAGAGATATCCTGGAACTCCCTTGAATTCCTTATTACAAATCCAAGCATAGATCTAGACTTGGCAATCATAAGGTCTATATGTTTGGAAAATGACATTTTCGATGTAAATATGACCCCCAAGTCTTTCTTTTCGTAAATTTTTGTGAGAGTGGTAGTGCCAAACTTGTAATCGAAATCAATCGTAACTTTTCGTCTACTGAATGACATGTGCTGGCATTTACCAGCATTAAGAGGTAAGGAGTTATTACCACACCAAGCTTCCAATCTGGCTAAGTCTTCCTGAAGTCTTATGCAGTCAGTTACGTTCTCTACCCGACTGTAAATTTTCAGGTCATCTGCATACATCAGACAACGTGATGTCTCGAACACGTCTGGAATGTCATTAACAAACATTAAGAACAATAGTGGCCCAAGATGGCTACCTTGAGGTACGCCTGAGGTAACTTTGATGGCATCAGATTTTATGTTGTTTATACGAACGAATTGAGTTCTATCTGTTAGATAAGATGCAAGCCACTTGAGTAAGCTAGGATGAAGACCAAATGAACCCAGCTTTTTAAGTAGGATACTATGGCTGACTCGATCAAACGCTTTCGAAAAATCAGTGAATATGACATCGCATTGCTGGCCTGTTTCAAATTGGTTTAAGACATAATTTGTAAATAACCCTAAATTCGTAGCAGTAGATCTATTCTTAACAAAGCCGTGCTGATTAGGCGATATGAAATTGGAAATTTGGAAAAAAATCAAATCATAAACTAGCTTTTCAAAGAGTTTAGGTATGCAAGAGATTTTGCAGATAGGGCGATAATTTTGAACTTCCGACTTACTTCCAGACTTATGTATCGGTATGATAAACGATTTTTTCCAATTATGTAAAAACTCACCAGAAGCTAGTGATTTATTAAAGATAATTGTTAAAGGTTTTGCTAGCGATGTAGCACAGTTTTTTAGTAATATAGGAGGGAAGCCATCTTCTCCAGGAGTTGGGTCATTTGCCAAGGCCGATAGGCTCCTGAGTACATCATTAGATGAGAGCTGGAAACCTTTATTTGTTCGTGAGCTGTTAAAGGAGGTATCTTCTATTTCGGTGTCGGATTGACGAACATAAACAGATCGAAAAAAATCTGCAAAAAGATTACTAATTTTTTGAATGTCCGACGACGTTTCCCCCAAATAATGCATTTTTTCTGGAATTCCAGTGGTTTTCTTTTTACCATTAATGAACTGCCAAAAAGATTTACAATTTTCTTTGATACCACTCTCTACTTTAGCAATGTAGTTCTGATATAAAAATTTGTTCAGAACATCGAATTCTTTTTGCAAACGATTGTACGCTTCATAAAGTTGTGCGTTATTTTTAGATTTGCGGTATAATTTGTATGCTTTGGTTTTTTTATTGTTAAGATTAATGAGCCTAGAATTGTACCAGGCCGGTTTGGACTGATTTTTTGCAGACACTATTGGAACAAACATATGAATTGCACTTTCTAGTCTTCCTACGAAATCATCATACATCTGTGATAGTACGGGTTTGTTTAAGACAGTTTCCCAATCTACCAAATCCAATGATCGCGATATCTGGTTGAAATTGGCTTTATAGAAGTTATAATTTATGCAATTATTAATAACTGATTTTATATAGTTTATATGTTTAAAACGTACACATAACGCTTTATGGTGTATGGAGTTAGGAAGAGGGGGTGAAGAGAGGGACTCGACATCGGACTTTAGATCATTGCTTATGAATACTAAATCAAGTAAGCGATTCATATCATTGTGTACTCTGTTAATCTGGCAGAGGTTATATTCCGCAAAAGTGTCGAGCACCTCACATTCACTCTCGCTTGATACCCCATATGGTACTAATTTCTTAGCATCATCGTCGAAACACCAATTAACATTGGGTAAGTTGAAGTCACCCAAAATAATTATGTGTTGACCGCCAGTTAGACTATCCAGTATCGTACAACAATTAATTACATGCTTTTTATATAATTCAATTGGGCTTGAAGGCGGTATATAACTTACACTAATGTATAATTCATTCGATTTTCCTAAATTAATTTTAATTATTATTTGATCAACATCAAAATATCCGTTGTCGGAACTCATACTTGGTGACAAAGTGATTTGTGTACTGGGTAGCCTCGAACTTACAGCAACAAGTACGCCACCACCTTTAGAGAGACCAGTAGTGCGGGAGCATCTGTCTTTACGAAATACATTATACAGTTGACAGTCAAATATTTCTGCTGTATAATGGCATTCAGAAAGCCAAGTCTCTGTTAAAACTATGATATCATAGACAGATGAAGAGGAGAAAAACAACAATGGTAGCATTTTAGTTCTTATGCCGCCAGCATTCTGATAATACAGTAGAAAGTCTGCCGTATTTGATAATTTATTAACGTCGGTACACGTTAGGTGTGCGGCGGTTTCGTCTCTTCTCTTTGAAAATTTTTAAACGGACGCACTTTTATATTCTCTTGCCAAAGAGAAGCGTCGAAAATCTTTTTATAATTTTTTTCAGACACACCAAGCTTAAATGATACTCTCTTTAGTCCTTTAAGTTCGACGTCCTTCTTTACTAGCATATAACAAGAAAGGTCGCTCTTATCGATCGCTACGTGGTTGTGTACATATTCGATTATGCTTTCAGCGGTCACTGTGGGGTTGAAATATGACAAATGTACCCACTTCATAGCTACAATTACATCCAGTTCACGGTTTGCATTGCAGCCAACAACAGTGTTTTTCGGTTTACGTTTTGCATTTTTGTTCTTAGCACCAACAGTTGTAAACATTTCATCATTAACCGACTGCTGCTGCGAATCAGCAAGAGAAGGGTTATCCGACGGCACTGCTTGATTGCTTTGTGATAGCAACGTCGTAAGCAGCGCAGGAGAGTGCGTAGCATGTTGTTGTGATTCTACTGCTTTAGATTGTTTGGCATTAGGCGGAGCAGCGAGAAAGAGCTTATTGCAAACCTTAGCATTTCGTACGGTATTGCATGGAGAGTTGGCAGCGGCTGCGGCAGCGGCAGCATAAGAGGTAGATGGAGCAGAAGAGAAAGATGGTGGTGTTGAGTTAGCAACAAGTACTCGATCCTTGTTTTTTGTTGTTGCAGAATTATTGTTGTGTAGTACATGTAAATTGTTGTGAAGGGCTTTTATATCATTAGCCAAAGCGGGAATAGTAGCAGCGACATCGAGATCGCAAAGTTTGTGACGAACGGCTTTTACCTCAAACTGTAGTTCTTCTACCTTTTTAACTAGATTTCTCTTGTCGGTTTGCAAAGAGCTAATTACAGCTATCATTTTCTCCTGAGCATATCTAAGAGATTTAATTTCATCGAAAACAGCTTGCAGGTTGATTTCTTGCTTGCTGCACTCCTCTGATGGATTCGGTCCTACGGGTACCGAAGTAGCTGGAAGCGATGAAATATTGGTGGTCTCAGAAATATTTTGATGTTGATTGTTGTTGTCTGCATCTATTGGCGGAGAAACTGAGCGAGGCGACAGTAGGATCGAATTACGGCGCGCTTTTGTGCATTGTTTACAACAATACTGCTTATTTATTTTCAGCAGGTACTCAATGTCAGCAGGCAATAAATTTTCACAAGTAAGATGGTAAAATTCACTGCACTTACCACACTGAATTTTTTTGTTTGGCTGCCCACGGTCAACCTTTTGACCGCATATGCATGGCATTGTGGATAAAAAAGTGTCCAAGTAAAACGATAGGTTAAATCGAGTCACTGTCGCACGAACGATTAGGTATATCACCAATAAACTTAGTTAACGCGGGAGGTCGGGCGGGTTTTACACCAGTTTATCATCCGGAAAGTAACCCAGTCGAACGAAAAAACAGAGACCTTAAGGCTCAACTAGCGATCATCGTTCAAAATCAGCACAGCGTTTGGAATATAGGCTTACCCTCAATACGATTCGCAATGAACTCAGCTAAGTGTCAATCCACTAGCTATACAGCAGCCTATCTCACTTTTGGAAGAGAGTTGCGCACATTCGATGACGTAGAACATGATATACGTACTATAACAGAAAACGAAAATTTCATTCCGCAAATTACACCATATTTGAAGAATATTACAGAAAGTTTTAAAAACGCTCGAGAGGTAGAACAAAAAGCCCAAGATCGTAATAAAATATATGTCGATAAGCATAGACAACCTCAATCTAAACTCGGTGTGGGAGACGAAGTATTGGTAACAACGCATGTACTAAGCCAAGCAGCGAAAGGTATCACCTCCAAATTTATACCAAAACGTGATGGGCCTTATCTCGTAATACGCAAAATCGGTGCAAGCACATATGAAGTCGCATCAAAAAGTGATCCAACAGTGCCACTTGGAACATACCACGCATCAGCCCTAACACTGTATAAGGGTACAAACGCAAACCAAGGACCAACCCCAGTACAACCTATACGAAAGAGAGGAAGACCGAGGAAGAAGATGTAAATGTGTGATGACCGCTGCGGTTCCTTCACGTTCATCAAGGGGGAGACTGTAGCATACGCATAATTTAGCATTAAGTATTGTAGCATACGTATTATTTAGCATTAAGTATGTATTACTTTTGTAACAATGGCAACACTGTAAATAGGGATAAGTATTACATTCTACACGATGTTATGTAATCCACAAAAGCTGTAAGCAAAAGCTCTGTAGGCAAAAGCTCTATGCCTGAAGGTATAAAACAGCGCTCTCGTGTGATCGTCGTCCACTTTGCGAAATACGTCCACTCGAGAGGTAAGTCAACTAACAACGGTATAGTAGAACAGTTTTCGCTGGTCGCTATTACTGTTGTTGGTAATATTTAATATATATATACTGTGTTGTTGACAGTGTAATAGATTGGTGATGAGCTGGTCGTTACTACTGGTAACATATATGCATATGTATATATATATGCACAATAATATTAATTGCAGGACTATGTATGTATGTAATTGACAGTATAGTAGAACAGCTTTCGCTGGTCGCTATTACTGCTAACACATACATATACTTATATATCTATATATAACATATCACGCTATTTTCTTTAAGGTTTCTTTTAGTGTACTTAAGAGTTTTGTACCCACGTACCCCCCTTTATAAAATTAAAAAAAAACAAAAGCGAAAAATTTTGAAAAAAGAGAAAGCAGAGCTTTGTAAAATTTAAAAATTCAATTCAATAAAATTTTACAATAAAAAAAATTAGAGACATATTAAAAAAATAAAAAAAAAATAAAAATGTTTGGAATACATAAAGTTTTTATAACCAAAAATATTTTCTTTTAAGAAAATATAATAAGGGCTTGAACAGAATTAAAGAAATTTAAAAAGAATTTTGAAAAAATGAGAATGCAGAGTTTTGTAGAATTGAAAAATTCAATTTAAAAAAAATTTTTAAATAAAAAAATAAAAAATAAAAAATTTAAAAAATTAAAAGAAAAATAAAAAGTGTTTGGAATAAATAAAGTTCTTATAAACAAAAATATTTTCTTTAAGAAAATACTATAAGAAGGGTTCGAAAGGAATTACAAGAAATTTAAAACGATTTTTGAAAAAAAAAAATGAAAATGCAGAGCTTGTAAAATTGACAAATTCAATTTAAAAAAAAAATTGTAAATAAAAAAAATAAAGAAAATAGAGAAAAATTTAAAAAATAAAGAAATATTATAAAAAAATTTAAAAAAAATGTTTGGAATAAATAAAGTTTTCATAAACAAAAATATTTTTTAAGAAAAGAGAAGAAAGGTATACAAAAAAAATACGTATAAAAATATTTTTTTTTATAATTTGTAATTTATTTATAGTGTTTTTTTAAGAAAAGAAGAGAAGACTTCGAAAAATATATAAAAAAATATATATTGTATATTTTTTAATAATTTAAAATTAATAAATGTTTAATATTTTTTAAATAATAAATTTATTAAATAAAAATATTTTTTAAGAGAATAGAAGATAACTTTATATAAAAATACCATTATTAAAAAATGATAATGAGAATATGTTTTCACAAATACTTTATGAATTATTTTTTTGTTTTTTACAATATTAATTTTTTTTATCTATTATTTTCTTTTTATTTCTTTTAGTTTTACGAAAACCAGTTTATCATGTGAAATAAAATGCTTCCATTAAAAAAATAAAAGAAACGAAGAAAATTAAAATAGAAGAGAATATCACTAGAGGATATCCGCTTTTTCACTGACAGTCAAGCGGCCGTTCGAGCACTTAGCTCCTCTTATACCCACTCAGATGTGGTTCGATCGTGTCTCTTATCTCTTAACGAGATAAGTGTTCGGAATTCTGTCCAAGTTTTATGGATACCGGGTCACAGTGGATTCGAAGATAACTGCAAAGCTGATGAGCTCGCGAGAGCTGGAGCTGCGCAATTAAATGTTAATAACTTACCCATAATCCACATTCCGCTCTCAACATGTAAAATGCTCATTGATCGAGAATTTCACAGCATTGCTGATCGGAGGTGGCGAGTGGAAACTACTTGCGTTACGACCAGACAAATCTGGCCATCCTACAATCTGAAACAGACAAAAACCCTTATAAGTCTTTCGAAACACGAGCTAAGGCATATAATATCTCTTATCACTCCCTTTTGGGCACTCACGCACGTCGGCTTGGGGTTCCTCAAAACGACCTGTGCAGATACTGCGAGGACGAAGATGAGGAAGTATCGAGCAGACATTTGCTGTGCAGTTGTCCCGGTCTAGCCAGAAGTCGACTCGCTCTTCTAGGCTATCCAACAATTGACAATCTTTCAGTACTCTCGGACTTGAAAATCGAATCTCTCATCAAATTCTCGAAACGAATTAATATCTTTGACCAAAATCTACAATAAAAATCTCGGTTAGGTGGGGAAATCATACAAGATAATGAGCTCTAGGGCAACACAACGGACCCAACTTGCGGTCTATGTGGCACTCCGATGCGGGGTCACCCTTAAGCCAACCAACCAACCAATTAAAATATTACTAAGTCAACATAAAATACAAATAAAAATATAGTAACATAAAAAAATTAAAATATAATAATTTAAAAAATAAATAAAAATAATAATAGAAAAAAAATACTTCAAACATTTTTATAAGTACTTATACATTAATAAAAAATGATAGGTAAAAGTACTTTTTTGCATGAAATAAAAAAATTTCCCAAAAACGTATAAAATACTTATTTTAAAGAGAAGAAAAAAAGGCTTTAAACCATAAATAGCAAATAAAATATTTTTTTGTTGTGCTGAATAAAACTCTTTCTTATTCTTTCTTCCAAAAGCCGGGTAAAATATTTTTTTTTGTTTTTTGAAGAGAACCTTAACTACCCGTTGAGCATCCGGGTGTGGACAGATTTATAGAACTTTCGACGTGAATTTAAGCAGAAGCTTCTAAAAATTTAACTTTCTATGGATTTGGGGATATAACCTTTTAAAACGGATAATCGAACAGGACGAAAAGAAGTCGGAGTCGGTTGTTCAACCGAAGGTTTTAAAAAAGTGACCAACGAGGAGTTAAATATAACGGAAATTTTCAAAAAGAACAATTAAAGTATTTTTTTATAAGTAGTGTATTAATAATTTTGATAAATAAAAAAATATTGTTTTTATTCAACAAAAAACTCCCTTATTTTGTAAAATAAAATTTTTCCTAAAAGAGTGTAAAATATTTGTTTGTTCTAAATGATTTTTTGTGATGATAATTAAAGTTATAATTAAAATATCTGACCCCCTGTGACTTCTTTGTATTGAATGAACTTAAAAACCCACTATGAAAAACCCATTTTTATAGTGCGAAAGTAGTAAAGTAAAAACACATAAATGGCTAAAATACTAAATTCCAAAATTCAAGCTGCAAAAAGTCTTCATCGCTGTCACAAGTGCAACGCAACCGAGGGAGACAACTTTGAAGGAGGCAACTTGAATTTTGAAGATTAGGTAAATGCATACATTTTTTCATTAATGAATTCTGGTACTCGTATGGCAGTATTTTTTTCAAAATTAAATGAACCTTGAAAATGACTTTCTTAACACAAGAATGAAGAGAGCTCTGATAGTCATCTGTAGCGCACAGTAGACCTAAAGGTCGATCTCTAAATAATGTATATGTAGGTACGTCTATCATATCTGGTCACTTGTATAGGGTTTTCCAATAAGAAGTCTTATTCCCGTAAAAGATCAATGGTTTCGTTGCTTACGTGGCACGTAGGTAGCGTCGTCTTGTTGAAAATTAACGTTGTCCAGATCAATACCATCCAATTCCGGCCATAAAAAATCGTTAATCATCTCTCGACACCGCAATCCGTCCACCGTAACTGTTGCTCCAGCCGCATTTTCAAAAAAGTAAGGTCCAATGACTCCGCCGGACCATAAACCGCACCAAATAGTCACACGTTGAGAATAGAGAGGCTTTCCAACAATAATTCTTGGATTTTCTGAGCCCCAGAAATAAATATTTCTCCAAAATGCTGCTTAATTTGCAAGAAATGCCTTCCAAAATAGGAATCTAAATATTTTTAACACAAAACTTCAATATTGAATACAAAATAAAAAATACCCAGGTTTGTTCTTTTACATTGCATAAGTTAATAAAAAAAAATAAAAAAATAAAAATAAAAAAAATGCCACTATAGCAGTGAAAATTTGTATTTCAAATTTATGTGCCTATTTTTTTATATTTTTTATTCTTATTTTTGCCAATCAAATAAATATGACGAATATGTGTTATTCACCCAGTTTGAGCAGGAAATGCTTGGTTTACTTTTTTATTTCATCATTCAACAAAAATTGCTGACATACTTCAGCACAAATAAATGCAAATAACGTAGCATAGCAGGTTATGTAGTTGAGTGTATTGCCGAATATCGGAATTTCTCGTTCCTGCACACACGATTTTTGTTGGTTTTTTTTTTTTGCATATGCCAGTGTGCGTAAGCACTCATAAATGTTTACAAGTTTGCAAAAATATAAACATTTTCTACTAAGTGTGCTTTCCAAAGTGCATTGTCGGAGAGAAATACAAGTTATTCAAGTATTGGTTGCTTTTACTCTCTTTTGGCAAGCCGCAGTCAATAACAATACAATCAATGAACCTTAGGTAAATATGCCATAAGAGCTGGTTCCTGTTGAAAATGAGCTAAGTCCATATTTTATGGAAAATTAGACTTGTTTACCTTTGGAGAAAAATCAAATGCGACATCAGTGAAGAACTCACAGTGCAGCGCAAAGTAAAGTAAGGTAAGCAAAGGGAAGGGATGCAGCTCAAACTAAAGAACGCATTCTGGCACTCAGCGCTGGATGCAGCTAAAAAATAATTGTATGAGATCAATCAATTCGAAAGCAGACTGAATCTACGGTATATACTTATGAAATGAGACTTTCAGCTATTAGTACATAGATGTCGCTAGGAGTAATTTTTAAAGTTTCTTTAATGTCTTGTTTTTTTCGTCTGTCATCTGTCAACAATATTCAGTTACTTTTCATACAACAATGCATTTGCGTCGCTCTTAAAAATGTCGAATTTCGTGCCTTCAAACTACGATTTGCGGGCATCGTGAAACCACTTGTGAAATGCTGCTCTCCCGGTTCAAAAGGAAGTCTTTTTTGCATCGAATCGTTACGGGCGATGAAAAATGGGTGTATTTCTCCAATCCCAAGCGGAAGCGATCGTATGGTCCGCCCGGCCACAAGCCAAAAACAACGGCCAAACCAAATCGCTTCGGCCGCAAGGCAATGCTGTGTGTTTTCTGGGATCACCAGATCCGGAAGTGCTGGGAGAAGTAAGGCCCACAACAGAGGAAGCTCCTGTGAGCATGGAAGTGGAGTCTGTCACGTCGGAGGGTGACAATGCTGATGACGTCCGCTCTTTACCGGGGTTCGTCATAAGCATCGGGTCGTTCTTCGACAGGGCGGAGGAGGAGAGGCTCCTGGCCTCGGAGGTCCTTGGGGTGATGGAGAGGATCTTGGAGGATGAATATTCTTCAGATAAATCTTCAGCACTCTAAGGCGGCGTCCGCCAACCAACTTATCCACCTTGAGCAAGGTGGAGTTGATATAGTCCCGGTCCAGGAGCCGTGGCTGAGCAGCAAAGGCATTTCTGGGCTCAGGACGAAAAGCTACAAACTGCTGGCGTATAGCAGAACAAGTAAACCAAGATCCTGTATACTCATCAGGAGGGAACTTAACGCATTCATTTTGCCTAATTTCAGCAATGAAGACATTATGACGGTGAGCCTCGAGGGCTACTTTGTGTTCAAGCGTCTCAAAAGCATGCAATTTTCAATATTTTTTTACCACAATTAGGTTCATTATCTTAGGAAATATGTTGTTAATAAAAAAAATTGCTGTTGATTTCATAGAAAAATTGCAACTTCAGGAATTGCCACCAACAAGACACTCGGATGGCGATCGTTCATGGAAAGTACGCTCTAACGCCACTATCTTCCGCGGAAATAGCTTCAAAAAAAATGTAAAAGTGTACCTAAAAATATAAATAAAATATCCACTAAACTTAAACAATTTCTGATTATTCCTTCTTTGTTCAAAAGATTCTCGAAAAACAGCAAAATTTTGGCCTCCTGAACCGCTTTTACACCCTTAAGCTGGAGTATGCCGAGCATACAGCGCGGATGGTTTTGGGTCTTATCAACAATACGCAATATGGCCTGAGTACTTGGAAAATTCGGGCCATTTACAATTTCAATTCAATTCAAATTCATTCGAGTTTATCCCCCATTCCGTGAAAACCTCGCTCGAAGGGAAATCGAAAGAATTGCATCGATTTGGAGTTGTTTAATTTATCAATTAAATTTTTGTCTTTTTGTTTTTTGTTAAACCTACCAAGGAACACAAACAAAAAGCCTTTAGTTCTGCTAAAAAGAATAACTAAATGGAAAAAAGCGAAAAGCGATAAAACAACCAACAACCAAGGGAAGGCATATTGAATGCGCGCGTAGTCAATGGAGCATTTTATTGAACAAGAATGCGGCATACGTTGGAAGATTAATTAAGATTTCAACACCCTTATGGGCATACGTTAAATTGTATCCAAAATACAGAGCTGCATATATATGTGAGTGTATGAACAAGGATGTAGCGTAAGTGTGTATGTGAATGTATGTATGTGAACATGAATATGTATGAATGTACAGCAATGCAGAGACGCGCCAGTAGGCGCGCTTATTATTCGCGCTGAAGTACAATAAATAAGGCAGAGAGCGCATTGTTGCTACCACAAGCCACAAATATGCATGCATGTACGTGTGTGTGTGTGTGTGTTTATGTGTATATGTTTTGATATGTACTTGAGTGGGAAGGCATAAATTGATATCAATGTGTGCATTATATTGTTGTTATGCTGGTTAACTGGTTGTATTGGTTAACAGCAGCAGTTGTTACTAGTAGTGGTATTGGTAATGGTAGTGGTATTCGTATTGATATTGTTGTTGTTACTGATATTGATATCGGGCTTGTTGCGGCTATGGCGCCTATTAGTTCTGACCACTACTTTCAATACACCAATACACGAAGCCACCCATCAGCAGCCACCCATCAGCATCCTCCACCCACCAGCCCGTACTGCTGCACAGCGCGCAAGCATAGCCATAATAGCCACACCAGCATGTCGATACACGCTGCGCTACCAAATTATTACGGATTTTATTATTGGAGAAAAATTGAAGCGAGAAAAAAAGGCTGTACCTATACAAGAAAAGTAGTGAAGGAGAAAAGTAGTGAAGGAGAAAAGTGGTGAAGAAGAAAAGTAGGGAAGCAGAAAAGTAGTGAAGGAGAAAAGTAGTGAAGGTATTACGAAGGAAGACCAGCTGTCAGCCAACAGACAGCCGCTATGCGCGCATGGTTGTTGTAGTTGTAGTTGTAGTTGTACGTGCAGTTGCAAGACTAGCATCAGCAGCAGCAGCACCACCACCAACATTTATATTATCGCTGTAACAACAACAACAACAACAACCAAAAGCAACAACAACAATACCACCTCGAATTCTTATCGCCAAGAACACAGCCACTTTCATTACTTTCTACTTTGGCGCTTTTCAATTAATATTTACCGCTCTATTATGCTTAATGATTATGGCGCGCGGCAGCAACCAGTCATACCAAAGTAATTTCAATCGACTCTCGCGCCAGCTTAATGCATAAATACATATGTGCACACATACATGTGTCAGCAGTGGCGGCGGTTAATGTCGAAAACCCCATTAATTTTGTTGATTACTTACAGAAATCAGCACACATTATGCACCGCAAGATATGGAGTAGGTATGCGCATACATGTGAGTGAGTGAGTGCGTATGTGTGCGTGTGGGTGCGTGTGCAAATGTGTGGCATAAACATTTCGAGCGCGCGGTATCAACTCGCTGAAATTGTATCGCGATTGGGTCGTTCAACTGGGCGTATGAGTAATGTAATAAGTAATGCGCCGGCCTACACCAACACACACACACAAGCATGCACACACAAGCACGCACCCACATTCGTACATATATTTTCATAACATTTTTCATTTCTCCCTTGAATTCCAATACAATGCTTTATATTATTGAATTTTCTCATTTAACGCAAAGTAAATAAAAATGCAAAAACAAATTCAATGCAGGAGTTAAAAGGAAAATTAAATATGAGTGTAGTTGCATAAATGAGACCCAATTCACGCACACATATGTATAAGCAAGTACGCTCACTGCTGCAGCGTGAACTGCTACAACAACAACAACAACAACTGCACTTGCGTAATTTTTGCAATAATATTATATAACCCAATAAACTTCAAAAATGTAATTATTTCACAATATTTTTAAAAATTAATAACTTCCAATTTCACATCTAATTTTGTTACCTCAATGATATCTATAAACTTTCTCACAATTAATTGATTTCAAGCCCTTGAGTTACTTATCAAATATCTTACTCCACTTTGCCTCGAGCCATTGAAAAAATTCTAACTCTCTACTCGATCTCTGACCGCAGAAAATTTGATTGTTCTCAAGTTGATATCCGATAACTTTATTATATTGGCCTCTTAACCATTGAGAAATTTAATATTTTATTCATAATTTAATTTAGACGAGATTTTATAAGAGTTCTGCACTTCGACCTTATGAGCTTTCGTGCCCAATAACTTAATTTAATATCAAGTTATCTAGTTTATATATAATAACACATGGATTGAAAAGTGCCGGGCCTACCAAGTAGATACCTATGAAAAGAGACTTTTTTTCAATTTCACACGTTTATTAACAAAAAAATGGTTACAAATTTAATCTTCAAAATAATAGCCATCGCTAACGACACATTTTTCCCATCTATCAGGCAATTTGTGGATGCCGCGCCAGAAAAATTGGCCGTCTTTGGCCGCAAACCAATCATCGAGCCATTTTTGGCTTCTTCGTGAGAATTGAAGCGCTGCTCGGAAAGTGCGTGGCCCATCGATGCAGACAAATGATAATCGGAAGGAAAACACTTTTTTTGTTCAAAACTAGCTTTACTCAACAACGTAATTTCCATCAAGAACAACGCAATCATTCCAGCACCGTTCTAACATTTCAATACCCCTTTACCACATTTGTAGAACGATTTATCTTTTGCCTCAAAATAGGCCTCAGTTTTCACGATAGCCTCTTCATTCGAGCGAAATTTCTTGCCGGCGAGCATTTTTTTTAGGTCTGCGAATAGCCAGTAGTCGATCGAATCCAAATTTGGCGTTAAATTTCTTATAAAAATATCCTTTAAATCATAGTTTCAACGAGCTAGATCAACTGATGAAGGGCGAAAATGTTATAAGTTTCATCAAAGCGCAGCGGCTAAGTGGCTGGATCACATTACAAGAATGGACGGTACGAGGGCGCAGAAGGAAATCGTACAAGCCAGAGCGTTCAACACTGGAGCAAGAGGAAGGTCGAGAACAAAATTGTCCGACGAACTAGAGAACGACATCAATAAACTTAGGATAACGAACAGGAAAAACTTCGCAAGCGTTCGAGACGTAAGGAAAGAGCTGTAGAGCCAAAAGATAAAATCATAGTTTCAAACGTTGCACACAATTTATAAAAAATCGAAAAATCAGAATTTAAAACAAAAAATTAGGGTACTCAGTTTCAGCCCATTAGATTTTAATAGAAGTTTAAGATTTGAGTCACAACTTTAAAGAGGCTCAAATTTGTCGTTGATTTTTAATAACTTTTTTCCTTGCGGTGATGCGCATTTACTCCACAACACGAAGGCATATTTTTTATCTTTTTTGTATGGAGAAAATGCGAAATAGGATGAGTAGTACACACAAAAAACAAACAAAAAATAAAGAAAATAATATTAAATTAAAAAAATTAAATTAAATTAAAATTTAACAATAAATAAATTAAATTAGAAAAAATAAAAAAACACCAAAAAATAAAAAAACAGAAAAAAAGTACAACAAAACATTTATAACAAAACAATTGTTATAAAACAACTAAAAAAAACAAAAAATAAATAAACAACAAAAGAAAATGAAAATCAAAAATTTTTAAACCAAAAAAAAATAGAAAAAAGGAATAAAATACAACAAAAATGTATAAAAAAATTCAAAAACAGCAAAAAAATAAAAATCAACAAAAAAATAAACAAACAACAAAAGTATAAACAACAGCAAAAGAAAATTAAAACAAAAATTCAACAAAAAGTAGAAAACAAAAAAAAATAAAACAAGAAAATATTTATAAAAAAAATTCCGAAAAATGCAAAAATAAACAACAGCAAAAATATAAAAAACAACAAAAAAATAAAAGAACAGCAAAAACAAAAAAAAATTTAAGTTTGAAGTATTTTAAAAAAATTTGAAAAGGTAAAAAAAGAGGGTAAAAAAATGTGTGAAATTTTTTTTTATCCTTTGATTTGGCGTAATCCGACGATTTTAGATCACTACAAGGGTTGGAATCATGTCAACAATGGAGCACCGTTTTTTATGTAGCCCCCCTCCGCCGGCCTGTAATTCCACGATTTTTTTATTTTTTTTTATTATTTTTTTTTATTATTTATTATTTTTTTTTATTAATTTTTTTTATTATTTATTATTTTTTTTTATTAATTTTTTTTTATATTTTTCCAATATTAATAAAAACTATAAAAAAATGGATAGTAAAAATTTTTTTCATTTCCGCCGGCCTGTAATTCCACGATTTTTATATTTTTTTTTGTATTAATTTTTTTTTATTATTTATTTTTTTTTATAAATTTCTTTTATACTTTTTCAATATTAATAAAAACCATAAAAAAATGGATAGTAAAAATGTACTTCAATTTTTTTTAAATCACCCCTGTAATTCCACGATTTTTATTTATTTTTTTTTTTTTATTAATTTTTATTTATTATTCATTTATTTTTTATAAATTTTTTTTTATACTTTTTCAATATTAATAAAAACCATAAAAAAATTTATAGTAAAAATGTATTTCAATTTTTTTAATCACCCCGCCGGCCTGTAATTCCACGATTTTTTATTTTTTTTTATAAATTTTATTTTAATATTAAACTTTTTTTTTAATTTTTTTTTTATACTTTTCCAATAATAATAAAAACCATACAAAAATGGATAGTAAAAATGTTTTCCAGTTTTTTTTTTTAATCTCTCCGCCGGCCTGTAATTCCACGATTATTTTTTGTTCTATTCATTTTTTTTTTAATATTTAATTTTTTTTTTAATTCTTTTTATACTTTTCCAATATTAATAAAAACCATTAAAAAATGGATACTAAAAATGTTTTTCAGTTTTTTTTTAATCTCTCCGCCGGCCTGTAATTCCACGATTTTTTATTTTTTATAAATTTTATTTTAATATTAAACTTTTTTTTTTTAATTTTTTTTTTTGTACTTTTCCAATATTAATAAAACCCATAAAAGAAATGGCTAGTAAAAATGTTTTTATTTTTTTTTATCTTAGTTTTAAAAATACCTAAAATTAAGGCGTCTAGACCAGAATACCCACTTAACCGCCACCGAAATGTTTATTGGGCGTGCGGTTTCTACTATAAAACGCACGCCGCACTACTGGCTTTCATTCATTGCAGTGCATAATTAAAAAACGTACAACCATTAAACGCGAGTAAAGCTGCAGCCTTTCACTTCCCAATATAGGGATTTTGCAGGACACTCCGACATGCCGGCCTGCGGACATGCGCTAATAATTTTTTAAATTTACTGCGTGAATTTCATAAGGAATAATGCAATGATAATAAAATTTTAACACAAACAATTGGCGAAAACAAACTACCGCGCACAATAACAGCTGAAAGCCCAATTGAGGAATCAATCGAGTCGATAACTCAGCCACACAAAAACAGCCAAAGAGAAAAACATAACGGAAACACAGCAGCAAAGAGAAGAAGTGTAAGCACATAAAGGATGATTAATTTGCTTGTTTTTCGTTTTTTTTTTGCTTTTGCATGGAAAAATTACATTCATTTATTAGAGTTGATTGTATTTGTTGTATATGTAGGTACATAAAAATATATCGATAAATGTTGATTGTTGCTTATTTTGATTTGCTATTTAATACTATGATTATAGTAGACTCTTAATATTTTTACAATCAGTAGGATACGTGTGTGTGTGTTTGTGTGCTTCTGTGTGTGTGTGTATTGTAAAGCTAGCATACTCACACGCATTTATAAATAATTATGCCGTTAAAAGTTAAATTTAATTTTTAATTTATTTATTTTGTAATATCAGCAGTTAATTTTTAACGAACTACCCTATCGTTTTTTTTTCTCTTGTTTTTTTTTAATTTTTTTTTTTTTGTTTTTTTCTCTTTTTTTTTTTTTTTTTTTTTTTTTGTATATCACTGCAAAATTTGCACAGTTTTTTTACTCACTGTTTAACTGCACTTTTCAGCAATTTTCGACTTTCTCCCAAAAATACAACAATAATTAATAGAGTCGGTTCGCACAATCGGTTCGGTCAATTAAATAAAGAGGTTCAACAAAAAAGGGACCTTTTAAATAATTATAAATGATAGCTTTAAGTAAAATTATAAACTAAATAAAGTAGAATTGCAAATTAATACTCAAGCAAACAAAAAGTTTACAGTGTTAAATAAAAAATTCTTTATTTTTAAAGCAGTGGTCAAGCCACAGCAATACTTTCGTTACATCACACCAACCAATCCCTTTTGGGTAACCGGCATATCATTTTTTCCCCCAACAAAAGCCGCACGCTTTACATGAATTGGCAAAAAAAAAAAAAAAAAATTAAAAACATCAAAAACAAAAAAGTGAGCGTGGTCCAATGTGTTGACCTTCACAGAGCTCTCCCTAGTGAGCGCGTTTCGTTTATTAGCTATCATTAATTCTAATAAATAAGCGAATATATAAAGTAGTAATAAGCGCACTTTGTATACAAATGGCATAGGCTTTCCCTTTTGCTTTGAATGCGTTGTCGACTTTTTTGTTAATACGCATACAACTAATTGTGCCAACTAACTGCCTATTCGTTCAACTTTTCACATACTTATGCGTATTTTTATAGCCACATTCCGCGCGCCAGCTTTTCACACTTCCGTCGCCTGCCTAGAGCGCTCGGCCGGGTGCGTCCACTTCATCTCACATCGTTCAGCACCAATGTGGTTGTGTAGGTTTGCGATTGCACCGCCTTGACGACAGTCGTTTTTCGCGTGCCATTTGCATTGATCTCCTCGCTGCTACTCACCAATACGCCCATCTTACTATTGACCAAGCTGCCACTTTTGTCGACATCGTCGTATACGTTCGCGGGCGCATCTGCCACACCGCCGATGCTTGTCAACTGCACATCGCTCTTGGAGAGTCGTGGCGAGCGTGCTCGACGCGTTGGCGAGCGTGCACCACCACTACTGGACGCTATCTCATCATCGTCGCTGTAGTCATCGGTGGCGCTACTAATTGCGCTGCGATTCGAACTCAGATAGGAGCGTTGTGGCGCTAAATGTGCACGTTGTTCGCCACTCAAGGCCGAGCTGCGATACATGGCGCTCGTGGTGGATGGTGTAGCGGTTATGTCCTCTTCGGAGATGTCATCGAAGGCAGGTGGTGGCGTCGAGTAGCCAGACAACAGAGGCGGACGTGTGTGCGAGGCTAAATTCTGTGATGGCGTGCGCTGTGGTGTGCGCAACGTTGTCGAGCTCTTGCGCTTCGACGGGGAATGTTTCAGTGGAAAGGTCGGCGTCTTTTTGAACACAGTTTTACCCATGAAATTTTGGAAGCGCTGCGCATAGAAAGATGGCCGACACACCGATACAGTGTCACCATTGTAGATGATGCTCTTGAATGTGTGTTCGAGCTTCTTCTCCAAGCGATACGATTGCAATATGTCGATTATGCCTATATACAATATTAGACGTTCATCGTTTTCGGAACGCGCTGGTATGCCGCCGGCCGGCACATCTTCGTCCTCTTCCATGGGTATATCCATGTCGGCGGTAATCGATTCGAGTGCGGTCGAATGCGCCACCAGTCGCTGACGATTCATGCTGCGCGAACGATTCAGTGCGGCGCCTGCTGATTGCAGTGCTGTGGTTGAGCCAGCATTCATCGACTGCTCGAATTCCGGTGGTTCCTGAGACTCGCGTACTTCTTCGGAACGTTGCAACTTTGCGCGCGCATTCCGTATACGTTCCTCACGTTTCTCCTTCTGCGCCAAGTCCAGATTGTGTATGCCTACTAGCAGAGAGTAGTCCATGATTTGAAAACTTTCCAACACCATGCAGTCTCGTTGGATTGTCTTGATCAGTGCATTATATTTGTCCGTTTCAAGAAATATACCATTCGGATGGTGATCCATGAAGTCTAAATCCTTGTAGGTGGGGCTGGCTTTTTGGCGTTCAGCTTTGGACGCTTTCCGGCGAAAGGTGGAGCCTTTCAGATCGTACTTAGCGTGCATCTTAATATCGGATGGCAGCAGATTGTTCATCGCCACCAGACGTACATTTTTTGCGTTGTAATGAAAACAATACAGTCCGAAGAATTTTGGCAGTAAAGTGCGCGGATTTTGGGATAAATTCATGTAGTAGCCCGGCAACAGCTTCTGCAAGAACTCGCATTCTTTCTTTTGCACTGTCTTTATTATGAACTCATCATCGTCGGTCAAGTAGAAAATCGAGCCAGATGCACCGGGATTGGAGAGTTGGCGCAATGGTGATGCACACATCGACATGAGGAAATCATCGGGCGCAATGCCAAACAAATCGCGAAAATAACGAAATGCAATTGGAGCGTAAACTTTGAAACGAAATTCACTATAATGATGCGCCGGTGTAATCGATGAGCCATCCGGTGGAAATGCAATCGTTTCCATTTCCCAGAAATCTTTCATGAGCAAATCGCGCTTAGGTTTGCTAGCCAAACTGCCCACCGTATGCTGAATGCCCAGCTGTATAGAGCCCATTATTTGTTTCGATTGAATACGTTTGTATGTCACTTCGCCACCTTCGTCAACGCGCCGATGGCCAATTTTCTTCTCATGCTTGCCCACTGAAGATGCCGTACGCGAAACACTGGCATCCAACGTTGAACTGGCGCTGCGCAGC
>JAYXIM010000693.1:0-57729 GCA_037575425.1 Anastrepha fraterculus | reverse complement strand
TGGGAAACTTGCAGTGGTCACACAATTTATTCGCACACTCACAGTTAATAAACAAATACATCTGATACTTAGCACGATTTATAAAAGCAAAAGAACACAATTTTGATGTAAAAAATAACATTTTTATTCAATATTTAAGTGGACAGATAGCTGTAAAATTTTGAAAAACAAAATTTTTTTTTCATAAAAGGTTAATATAATCATTTAAGAATATGTTAAAAAAAATTTAAAACGCAAATTTAAGTATTTCTTATATTATAAATTGTCAACCGTGACAAGTCTATTATTTGCGTTCGAGCGCTGGGAATGGTTGAATTTTCATGTATTCAAACTTTAGACGCGTTTTTCTCAAAACTGTATTTTTCGAATTGGCGTACACAATAACCTGAAAAGTTGTTGACCGATCTTCCTGAAATTTTGTACACATCTTTTTTATGATATAACTTTCTATGTGTTTCAAGTTTTCGAAAAATTTTCGAAAAAATAATTTTTCCGAAGCAAAAATAGTAGGAAAATTCGCCCCAAAATAAATGAATTTTGTTTTTTGAAGCATTTTATTCCACGGATTTTTATGGTATGTCAATTTTGAAAAAATATTATTAGTACATGGCCATATAAAAAATATTTTATTAAAAATAATAATAGAAAAAACGAGTATTCAGTACTTTGTTGGGCTGCCTTCAACTTAAATAATTGCTTCCAAACGTTGTTGCATACTTTTTACCAATACCTTGGTTTCATTAGCTGCAATTTTCTCCCACTCAACACCTAAAGCTGTAGACTGATAGATAGACTATTCACTAGACATGGCTACCAAGTGTATACCTATGAAATGAGAATTTATTTTTCAATTTCAAACGTTTATTAACAAAAAATGGTTACAAATTTAATCTTCAAAATAATAGCCATCGCTAGCGACACATTTTTCCCATCTCTCAGGCAATTTGTGGATACCACGCCAAAAAAAATTGGCCGCCGGCAAACCAATCATCGAGCCATTTTTTGGCTTCTTCGTGAGAATTGAAGCGCTGCTCGGAAAGTGCGTGGCCCATCGATGCAAACAAATGATAATCGGAAGGCGCCAAGTCTGGTGAGTAAGCCGCATGCACCAGCGGTTCCCAATCGTACGTCTCCACCAATTCCCGGGACGCTCTTGTTCGATGTGGCGGTGCATTGTCATCAAGAAAAATTACTTTGTGACGCCGATCGGCATATTCTGGGCATTTTCGGTGTATAGCGCTGTTCAAATCGGTCAATTGCCGTTGGTAGCGTGCATAGTCAACTGTTTCACCTGGTTTTAATAGCTCGTACCAAATCATACCACGTTGGTCCCAGAAAAACACACAGCATTGCTTTGCGGCCCAAGCGATTTGGTTTGGCCGTTGTTTTTGGCTTGTGGCCGGGCGGACCGTACGATCGTTTACGCTTGGGATTGAAGAAATACACCCATTTTTCATCACCCGTAACGATTCCATGCACAAAAGACTTCCTTTTGAACCGGGAGAGCAGCATTTCACAAGTGGTTTTACGATGTCCGCAAATCGTAGTTTGAAGGCACGAAATTCGACATTTTTAAGAGCGACAAAAATGCATTGTTGTATGAAACGTAACAAACAATGAACTGAATATTGTAGACAGATGACAGACGAAGAAAACAAGACATTTGTGAAGGTTTAACAATACTCCTAGCGAAATATATGGACTAATAGCTGAAAGTCTCATTTCATAGGTATACACCTGGTAGTTTACTGGGGCGGCAGCTCTTGGTCGGGAGAAACCCGAGTCACTCCGGTAACGTAGAATAGGCTGTCTTTAATGACGCCTTTGATATTCAGCCATATCAGGAAATTCATCGTAGACTGTTTTTCGTAGAAACTAAGAAATTGTAATCATACAAAGTGAATAGCTCTGAACGTACATTCGAAATTCGCCGAATATACTCGTAACGTCAAATCTTAGAGCTTCGTAGAATTTTTCTACGACGACGTTAGACTAACGGACAAAAATTAGAACGAGTAATAAGAAGAGGACTTAAAAGGGAACAAATAGAAAAGCTGTAAAATGTAAGTTTTTGAAGTACCTCAAAGAAATAACTATATGTGCAAGAGTATTTTCACATGAAAAACTATAAAGAAGCAGGAGAAAGGTTCAACCAATAATTTTAATATATATTTAGGAAAAATAGGAACAAAAAATTATGCAATAAAAATTCAACTTGACTACACTTATTAAATTAAAAAAGAAATTAAAATAACTTCATATGAAATAAGTATATGTGCATTGGCCTTTCTTTACACTTTTTTACAACGTTTCTGTAACTTTCGATTTTCTAATAATTAATATGTTTTCCATTGTGAGAAAGGGCATCAGTTATACGTTAAGGCATAGAGTCTGCCAAACTTTGAAGAGTGGAATCACTTATCTTATCCCACTCTTCCACTAAAGCACCTTTAAGGTCTTTGATTGTATCAAACTGCCAACCATTTTTATAAATACGGGCCGACATATTCCCCAGAAGCCCTCTATTGGGTTTAAATCGGGACTTAGTGCTGGTGAATCCAGAACTGAAATTTTTCTTGACAATAGGAAGTCATTTGTTAAACGAGCTGTATGGACTGGGGCGTTGTCTTGCTAGGAAACTCAGTCGTATCCGTATATGTTTCCCGCAAACTCAATGAGAATATCCTCTAATATTTCAATATAAAATTCTGCGTTGGTTCTTTTCGGAATAAAACAAATTGGAGACTTTCCACCATATCCGAAAGCGGCCCAAATCGTCAAAGACCCGCCACCGTATTTCAGTTAATAGCGCGTTTGCCGTGGTTGACTAAGGTCCGGCCAATATTTCTGGCAATCATCTGGAGCATCTAAGTTGAACTTTTTTTCGTCCGGAAATACAACGTTTCGGAATTCGTTAGTCCAAAATTTATATTTTCTGGCAAATGCTAAACGAGGCGTGCTAATAGTCCTGTTACAAACAATATTTAATTGTTCCGTCCTCGACCAAAATTTGATGTATTCGTCTAGCGGTGACCTTAAGATTTAAATGGTGTTTAATTTCCCTGCAAGACATTTCTTTTTGAGCAGCCAGACGACGAATTTCTCGTTTGCATCTGCTGTCGATGTTGGTTGGCCTGCCGCTTCGTTTGAGTTGATTATATGTTTCTGGATTTTTAAGAAAGTTACTGATGGTATTCCTATGCCGATTTACTGTAACAGGAATTTCATGAATACTTTTGCCACTTCATTCAAGCTAATAAAGGAGAAATTAATCATGGCAATGATACTTTAGTATCCCTTCCGGTTGTAGTAGAGGAATTTTTCTTTAGGAAATACTTTTTACGTGCGCCCCATCCACAAACAAAATGATGCCAGGAAAACTATATTTTTGATAGAACTCCATTTTGCTTTCCCGTTTTTCATCATTGGCATCGAGATTTACCCATTGAGGACACAATCGTGTTTGTAGTGACGCCAATATATCTTTTAGCACATAGCTAAATGTCGACTGTCCGATTGGCACGTTGAAATCTTTGCCAACTCTGTGCTCGCAAGAAACCGGTAAATGAATGACGGTGATTTGGCGGTCGTTCTTCTTCAAAAGTGATTTAAGACGTTTCTCATCGATTTCACAAGGCCTGCCACTGCGGCATGTGTTATCGACGTCAAGATCACCATTTCACCATATTTGAACTTTGCAAACCATTTCGGTACTGTAGACTCGCCTATGACACCTTCGCCATCCATACACGTTGCAAATCTCCCGGACTGCCTCGGCAGATTTTTGAACTCGATGAAAAGCAAAGATAAGCAGGTGTCGAAAATGTTGATTCTTGCCTCCTGGGAATTCCATTTCTAAGCCCCAAAACTAATAAAAAAATTAAATAACTCAAGAATACAATGAACATAGTTTTGTAGAACAGAAAAAGTGCAATCGAATGAATTCAAATCGTTGTAAACTAAAAGAAAATATAAAAAGCCTACGAATTTATTCCTCAATTTAATTCATTTATAATTTACTTTAACTCCGATTGAAGTGTAGGATCAGAGCTGTGATCCAGGATGCATTTTCAACTCGCTGAAATTTATGTTAATTAATAATACATATTTCCACGTCTTCATATGGAAAAACCAATGTACACATTGATAGAGAGAGAGAGAGAGAGAGAGAGAGAGAGAGAGAGAGAGAGAGAGAGGGAGAGAGAATTGATGCGAACTTCGCAATAAAGGCCCCGAAACCAAACAAGAACAGCCATTATTTCATACAACATAGGCCAATAAGGCAAAAAAAAAAGATATTCGGTCATGCCTCTCACCATTATTTTTTTATTCCATTTCAACATTGACCCACCATTACTGGAAAACTCTATACATATACAAATGCATCTGACTTTGTTAATGATTGTGGTTTTATTTTTTTTATGGTTCAAGAGATTTGTGCTAAAAATAAATCCGGCATTTAAGAGCCACTTGAGCAAATGCATCAAGAGCAAAAACTAAAAGCCGGCGCGTGTCGTTTGCTATTTACCAGTTGCCAATTATCAAAAGTCATTTAATTGTGGCTTAATTGAGCAGAGACACAGACACATATGGACATACATACTTATATGCATCCAATATCAGCCTAACAAATTTCATAATACAAAAAATGTTTTCATTTATTTTCCCAATATTTCCAACCTACACTTGTGCTCACATAATTAAGTCCCTTTAGCTTTGTACAATATTCGCAAAATTTTTCAACCTGAATTTTTTTCGCAAATTTTTTATTAAAACGCAGTTCGTTGTATAACAGCAATCAATTACGAGACGAAAATTGCAACCCAAATTTTTTTCGTTAATTTATTATAAAATTAAAATTTTCAACCTAAATTTTTTTTGAAAATTTTTTATTAAAATACAGTTCGTCGTATAACAGTAATCTTATAAATCTAATTACGCGACTAAAATTTCAACTTAAATATTTTTCGTTAATTTTTTATACAATAAAATTAAAATTTTCAACCTAAATTTTTTTCGTAAAATTTTTATAAAAACACAGTTCGTTATATGACAAAAACCTTATAACTCCAATTAAGAAACTAAAATTTTCCAACTAAATTTTTTTCGTTAATTTTTTATAAAATTTAAATTTTCAAATAAAACTTTTTTTTGTTAAATTTTACCAAAATACAAATCGTTATATAACGAAAACCTTATAAATCCAATGACGAAACTAAAATTTTGAAACAAAATTTTTTTTGTTAAATTTTTATAAAATTAAAATTTCCAACCTAAATTTTTTTTGTCAATTTTTTATTAAAACACAGTTCGTTGAATAACAGAAACCTTATAAATCTAATTACGAGACTAAAATTTTAAAATTAATTTTTTTTTGTTAAATTTGTATTAAATAAAAATTTATAACCTAAATTTTTTCATAAATTTTTTATTAAAATACAGTTCGTTATATCACAAAAGCCTTACAAATCCAATTAAGCAACTAAAATTTTCAAACATAATTTTTTTTGTTAAATTTTTATAAAATTCAAATTTTCAAACTAATTTTTTTTTGTTAAATTTTTATAAAAACGCCGTTCGCTATATCACAAAAACCTTATAAATCCAATAACGAAACTTAAATTTTCAAACTAAGTTTTTTATATCACAAAAACCATATAAATCCACCGTTCCGCCGTTCGTTATATCACAAAAACCTTACAAATCCAATTAAGCAACTAAAATTTTCAAACGTAATTTTTTTTGTTAAATTTTTATAAAATTAAAATTTTCAACCTAAATTTTTTTTGTCAATTTTTCATTAAAATACAGTTCGTTGTAAAACAGAAACCTTATAAATCTAATTACGAGACTAAAATTTTCAAACTAAATTGTTTTCGTTAATTTTTTATAAAATTAAAATTTCCAACCTAAATTTTTTTGTAAATTTTTTATTAAAATACAGTTCGTCGTATGACAGAAACCTTGTAAATCTAATTATGAGACTAAAATTTTCAAACAACAATATTTTCGTTAAATTTTAATAAAATTAAAATTTTCAAACTAAATTTTTTTTGTTAAATTTTTATAAAATTAAAATTTTCAACCTAATTTTTTTTTTTGCTAAGTATTTATAAAATTACCTAAATTTTTTTGTAGGTTTTTTATTAAAATACAGTTCGTCGTATAACAGAAACCTTGTAAATCTAATTACGAGACTAAAATTTTCAAACAAAATTTTTTTTGTTAAATTTTTATAAAATTAAAATTTTCAAACTAAATTTTTTTGTTAAATTTTTATAAAAATACAGTTCGCTATTTAACAAAAACCTTATAAATCCAATTACGAAACTAAAATTTTCAAACAAAATTTTTTTTGTTACATTTTTATAAAATTAAAATTTTCAACCTAAATTTTTTTTGTTAATTTTTTATAAAAATACACTTCGTTATATAACAAAAATCTTATAACTCCAATTACGAAACTAAAATTTTCAAACTAAATTTTTTTTGTTAAATTTTTATTAAATTAAAATTTTCAACCTAAATTTTTTTCATCAATTTTTTCTTAAAATATAGTTCGTCGTGTAAAAGAAACCTTATAAATCCAATTACGAAACTAAAATTTTCAAACAACAATTTTTTCGTAAAATTTTTATAAAATTAATATTTTGAAACTAATTTTTTTTGTTAAATTTTTATAAAATTAAAATTTTCAACCTAAATTTTTTTTTGTCTATTTTTTATTAAAATACAGTTCTTCGCATAACAGAAACTTTATAAACTAAAATTTTCAAACTAAATTTTTTTGTTAAATTTTTATAAAATTGAAATTAATAACCTAAAATTTTTTTTGTTAAATTTTTATAAAATTAAAATTTTCAAACTAATTTTTTTTTGTTAAATTTTTATAAAAATACAGTTCGTTATATAACAAAAACCTTATAAATCCAATTACGAAACTAAAATTTGAAAAAAAAAAATTTTTGTTAACTTTTTATAAAATTAAAATTTTCAACCTAAATCTTTTTCGTTAATTTCTTATGAAAATGCAGCTGACAAAAGCCTTAAATATAAATACGAGATTAAAATTTTCAAACAAAAAATTAAAAAGTTTCGAAAAATTATGAACAAAATTTTTAATTTTCTAATTAGAACCTTTAGAAAATGTCTGCGTATGCAGTTTTATAGTCCATTTAATTTTAGTATAATAAAGTGAAAGCTTCAAGTCGTTCCTGTTGATTTTTGGCAATTTTTTTGCATGCGAAAGCAGATATTCAGGCATGGAGTGTACTTATATTTCTATAGATATACGCAACAAATTATTATATAATAATTGTATATATCAGGTATACAGCTAAATATACTGCTTTGTTTCACTTAATTGCTTTTAAATCGGCTTTTAGCAAATATTTCAATGAATTGCGTCGTCTATGGCCACAATTGAATGCTTTGCTGATAATGAGTGGAAATGTGAGAACTCGAATGGCTATTAGCAGGATGTAGGAGTGGCGGCTCAATGTTTGACAATTATTTATTGTCAATTATCCACAAACGAATTACCCAATTTCCTACAAATGCGGTTGGCACACATACATACACACTAGCGTACACGACTGACGTTGTCCTGCTCCGACTATTATTAACGCGTTCAGCAAACCTTTTTTCGATATGTTAATTTTCAATAAATTCTATACTAATTGACATTTGACATTTGATGTTGGTTTTTATATTTCAATATTTTCGCTTCGCCTATCAAATTAAGTATAGTGACACTTTTGTAAAATCACTGGTACACCGCCATACATTTTTTGTAGAAAATTAGAAGGATTAGAATGGAATGTTCAGTTAATTGTTGACAGCTGCTTTGCTGCACGTCTTTCGGTTCGTCTTCAATTTTTATCTATTCAAAAAGAGGGATCAAAGAACCTGTATTAAATTTTGTGTGAAAAACGAAATTAAGTGCGCGGATGCATTCCGAATGTTGACTGTGTCATACGGAGAGGCTACTTCGGACTAAATCATCGTTTATCGGTGGTACAAAATGGTCTCAGAAGGCCGAGAAGATGTGAACGACGAAAAGAGTGCCGGCGTGCCGGACACCCGAACACTTCAGTAACAGACGAAAAAATTGATGAAGTGAAGCACATGGTATTAGCCCATCGTCGAATAACCGTTAGAGAAGTTGTTGAGGACCTAGACATATCGACTGGCTCGTGCCATTAAATTTTTTTCAGTTGATTTGGACATGACAATGGTCGCCGCAAAATTCGTACCAAAATTGCTCAGCTTCGACCAAAAGCAGCATCGCATGAACAATGCTAATGAGATGTTGGACTCTGTCCGCGAAGACCCCAGAGGGTCATACCTGGTGACAAATCGTGGGTTTATGGTTATGACGTGGAAACCAAAGCTCAATCATCTCAATGGAAGCTGCCGCGCGAACCAAGACCCAAAAAAGCGCGCCAAGTTCGGTCGAATGTAAAAGTTTTGCTTACCGTTTTCTTCGATTGCAGGGGCGTTGTGCATCATGAGTTCTTGCCACAGGGTAAAACTGTCAATAAAGAATATTACCTACAAGTAATGCGAAATTTGCACGAAGCAAACCGCCAGAAACGCCCGGAGTTGTGGAAGAACAAAGATTGGTTCTCACATCGGCATCACGATAACGCCCCCGTTCACACATCGTTGCTTGTGCGCGACTTTTTGGCCAACAACAACACACTAATGATGCCACAGCCACCGTGCTCCCCAGATCTGGCCCCCTGTAACTTTTTTTGTTCCCGAAACTGAAGAGACCCATGAAAGGACGACGCTACGCTACGATTGACGAGCTAAAGACGGCATCGAAGGAGGAGCTGAACGAGGTAAAAAAATAAATAATTTTTTGAAGTGCTCCGAAGATTGGAAGGAACGTTGGCACAAGTGCATAATATCTCATGGGGATTACTGTGAAGGAGACTAAATAGATATTAATGAAATAAAATAAATAAATAATTTTTGAAAAAACACAAAATTCGCGGTACTTTTTGAACACACCTCGTATAGACGAACGCGAAAACAGTAAAAATCTTTATGAACACAAAATCGCTAGAGCAACCAAATATCAAGCACATCATAGAATTAAACGAAGCACCTTCATTTGATTTCAGCTCATATAACTTGCCACTTCGTAAAACAAAAAAAAGACGAATTAAAGTGACATGAGTGAAAAATTAACTTGTTTTTAACTCAAAGGGTACTAACTTTTCTTGTTCTGTAGTTTTCTCTCAACTCAACTTTTAACGATTTTTTAAGCCAATTAGCCCAAAAATTAATATCACTTGAACACCACAAATGAGCTTCTCGCCCTGCATATGCTCAAGTTTAAGTAACTTCACAGTTGCAGTGCAGCAAACAGCTTAACCCAGCAGTAAAGAGGGCGGGTACAGATTTTTTGAGCTGCTTTCGTACTCTCCGAGTATGTCACGCAACTGTGGAATAGGAGCAGCACTGCTGCCTCTCTAAACTAGTCGTGTGAGGGGGCCAGGCTGTGAAAGTCGAGTTGTAAATGCGAAAGATTGACAATGAAAGTGTCGTGTGCTGATTGTGACTTTTGATGCAGTTGGACGCTAGTTCGAGTAGGCTATGGAGCAAGATGGGGGTTTATGAATGTAGTTAGGTAGGTGAAATGATTGAAGTACCACTCTGGCACTTCCCAAGTAGCACAAAAGTGCCATTTTGATACCCTTATAAGACCTCCAACAGGCAGATATTTTCAACCAGCCAGAACAGTTAATGGGATGGAGAAGATTGATAAGATTTAGGTTAGAGCACTGCTCCAAGCTGTCGAAAAAAAGAGCACCCAGTGGTTTTAATCATCTGGCTGCCAAGCCTGGATATTTATTCGTACAGAGAAAGAGCTCAACAGTCTCCTTCTGTGAGAGGTCCCCACAGCTAAATGGTACATCCAGCTTTTCCGCGTGTATGCCAATCATCCAATGACCGGTAAACACAGAATGGCGTTGAGTCACGCGGACTTTCTGAGCCCTCCGTCTATTGTACTGAGGCCAAAGGGTTTTCAAAATAGTACATGCGGAAATGGAGTTCCATCTTTTCTTCGCTTTCCTGAGAAACAAGTGTTACGATTCCCTTTAACAACAGTAAGGGCGATGCCGATGCCCTATTAGGAGGCCTCTGAGACCAATTCAGTCCCTTCTTTTATGTTCCCATGTCACAAATCCGAGAATGTTAGCTGCACATCCAAGAGATCTGATCTCCTCCTTACAGGAGTTGACTAGTTTGTATCAGTTGCTCCGAATGAGTTGAGATAATTTCGAACTAAGTAGTTAATTCCGTTTAACGCCACCGTCTCCCTATGTTACAGGGTCCGACACTCGAAGGGCAAATAATTCTGAAGGCTATAAATTTAGTTTGGAAAATTACTTTTCTTCAATTCAAAGTAAAAATTTATGAAAATAATATTAAATTAAGAATTAATTTACTTTTGCTCGTCATGGACACCTTTTGCCTTGACTGTGGCCTTGAGACGGTCCAGATTCGAACCGCAAGCTGCTCGAATGCGACTTGCAGGTATTTTGACCCACTCGCGGTTAATGGATTTTTTCAGTATCTCGAGACTGGTGAATGTTTTAGATTGGACATTGCTCTCCAAAATGGGTCAAGGAAAATAATCCATCGGATTCGCGTCTGGTGAATTTGAGAGTCATTGTGTGGACGTTACGTTTTGTTTTTTAGCCATTCTCGGTTCACTCGGTTCACAAACGTCCATGGTCTGCCACTGAAATTTGTGTCTGCCCACGGCGTCAAAACAACCTCCACAATACTCTCCCAATAATATTTCGCATTTACCTTGACGTCAGGCTCGATGAAAACGATTGGAGTGCGCCCATCTGCGGTTACAGCGGCCCAATCCATTACCTGTGGCGGGTGCTGCCTCCTGGTGGCCAATCGATAACTCGAATTCTCGTATTGGATAAATAAACCCTATCGTTTTGGGAGTTTACGAATAGCTCAGTTTGAAGAATATTCTTTTCAGAAAACACAATGTTCGGGAATTGACCGCCTTCGGCCAAGCGAAGCAACTGAACTCCTTCGCTCTCTCAAGCATGATTTGTTGCTGCTTTGGTGGTGGATCATACGGCCTTTTGGATATTGTAAGGCTTGATTTTGAGATCAGTTTTTCAGTATGCGGCTGATGCTATGGTCAGATATTTTCAGTTCTTTCGCCCTATGATTGACACTTCGTCGGGGATTCCGCTCAAGTCGCTTCTTCACCTTTTGAACCATTTCACGTGACGTTGCAGTCTTTTAATAACCATCTCCATAGGGAGGTGCTCGACCTGCCAAATGTAATGCAATCAGACTATTACGTTTGAAATCCATTTCCATTTCATGATTTCCTTTTTTGGTGTTTACTCTCGGGAAAATGCTTCCGCGCTCTTTTAACTGGACTGTCATTTAGACAAATAACAGGCAGCTGGGGCGCGTGCACCTGAAGTTGGTTACACTTCGAGCGCCGGGCCCTGTATATATCGCCAATATTCTTCCACATCAACTTATTGTTAAGAACCGTCAAAAGTTATGTAGAGGCTGATACTACCACTTCGCTGGACAACAACGCATACAAGTTGATTATTCAGCTAGAAGATAAAGTGAAAACCAGTACTGTCCCCCAATGAGTTATTTCTAAACCAAGTGATTTGATTTACTGCAGCGAAGGTATCTTCGCATACATTCCTATACACACATTTTCACTCGCATGCACATTGGTTGTGCTGAAAGTGACGAGTAAAACGCATTAATTAATGCTATTACGCTGTGCTCGTGCACAATTCAAGAGCGCCAAATACTTACACACGTGCTTGCGTACCGTTTGAACGGTGTGTGCAAGCGTCAGATGTGTTGTTGGCAAAGTAAACAGCTACCTACTGGCAAATGGCATCCTTCAAAAGCGACCACAACGACAGATAACCAGAAAGCTCAGTTCACTGACGCTAGAACCAAGCAAGCAACCTCGCAGCTATTCCTGAAATCCCAGGGGTAAAACCGCAATTTACTACTTTAGTTAATTAAGTCAGAGTTTAAAGCGGAATACGGGAAACGGGGAATCATTCGCTACTGGCTACTGCGTTTCTGCTCCATCACTGACGCATTTGCCTTCTGCCAGTGCACAGCATTAATATGCATGGCGCGAACTTGCAGCAACAGAAGATGCGTTGCCAAGATATGCAATGAGACGTGAATGTAAGTCTTAACGGATCTGTTAACAGGCGGGCAAAAACATTTACTCAGTTGAAAGTGTGGTGAAATGAGTAGTAATACCCGTACTATTGAGTCACGAGGTATTACAAAAGAGCCATGCATCGAATGGGGGTTTGAACTTTGGTCTAAGCATCTCTTTTGCCCCATAGAAGAGTCACTCAATAATAGTAGTGGGCGTGAGAATCATGCATGACATTTTCTGTGATATTTTTTATGACACCTTTGCACAATAGTCAATAAATTACTATGGTAAATTTATTTTCTCTAAAAAGTGGCATCACTCAAAGGGTTCTAGGTGAACTCCTTTCTTGGGCTACAGGCTGTGGCTTAAGCTTGAACCCACGTAGAGCAGAGCTCATGCTTTTTATCACTAAATACAAGGTACCCAAGTTTATATATATAATTAGCGCGTATACCCTTCTTGGGGGTTTGGCCGAGCTCCTCCTCCTATTTGTGGCGTGCGTCTTGATGTTGTTCCGGATCGAATTTCCATCTGCGAAGCTTCGGCCAAACGGAATGAAGTGGATTCATTTCTTAAATGGATGGCGCCTGGCGATGGGAAATAGGTGACCTATTATTGTGTGAAAACGATCGTGAGCAAAGCGTGATGAAGTAGCTCAAAAGGTGGCAAGCCAGAACTAACAGCCAGGAAGGTTCTACTGTGTATTTGGTAGGACTTGAAAGAAATCACTTATTATGAGTTGATTCCGTATGGTCGAACACTAAATTCAGATCTCTACTGTCAACAGCTGGACCATTTGAAGCTAGCGATTGACCAGAAACAGCCAGATTGGCCAGCAGAAGAGGTGTTGTGTTCCCTCAGGCAACTTAAGCCACCGCCGAAAGGTGGAGTGAAAGACAAAGTAAGCTAACTTCTTAGCTAAAATTTCGTGCAACTCTCCATCAAATGTCATAGAGAAGTCTGCGTAAATGCAATCAATTTGGAGTCCTGTCACCAACGGTTACATACAGAATTCACTAAAAACAGCAAGACTAATAGCTACAGAGCTGCCAGAGGCGAGCCTATTTTATGTCGGGTTGATTAAGAACTTCACCGCAAAATAAATTTTGTCTTTCATTATATATTCGACAAATTTTGAAAGGATTCAAAGTTTGGAAATCGGTCTCACTTAGAAAAATTATTTGATGCTGATAAATTTCCGTCCATTCAGAAAAATGCCAGAGGATAATGATTTATTAAAGATAGTCGCAAGTGAAATTGCCAAAGCCGGATATCTTTTGAGCAAGATAGTCGAAGGCCAGTCAACATCTGTTTGCGATGAAGGCAAAGATAGAATATGCAACATGTCACAATGAAATGAAGATATTTTAGAAGTATATTTTAGTCAAGCGGCTTCTAAGTGTCAGAAACATAATTCGATGCAGAAAATTCAGGAAATAAATTAGTTATTTCGGCAGTCGGACTTAGAAATTTCCAAAAGTTGTATCTTAATTTTTTTTTCATTGTTTACTCCTCTCGGGAGCATACGGCCTCGGCAAGACTCTTCCATCCTACACGGTTCTGTGCTGTTGATTTTGGCTCGGTTCCATGAGATGCCGACATCTGCTAGTTCGCGCAACATCGACCTTCTTCAAGTGTTTTTTGGTCGACCGCGACCCCTGCTCCCTTGCGGGTTCCAGTCCAGTGCCATTCAGCAACAGAGAAGGCGGACAGCTTCTAACGAGACCGACAACAAGCATAGAAGTTTGAGTGAACACTCAATACAGTATTGTACAGAAGACAAGACGGTAGTGAGTTAAGATAACACTGCTGCACGCTTTCCGATGCCTCCTTTACTTTGGAAGCACTTATAAACAAAATGGGAGTAATTGGGACTATCGACGGTGTATAGCCTTCAAACGCCTACAGGAGAGGAACCTGGACGCAGATACCTGTTGTGTCTTCAGACATAAACGCGGCTCTACCCAGAAGTTATACTTTTGTGGTCCCAGGGTAGAATTAGCCGAGGTGGAGGATTGTTATATTATAAGTGGGAGCGTGCCCCACATACCATTGGTGTGACGGCACCTTCGAGATGTTTCTGACATTTTGATTTCAACCTCCTTAAAAAAAAAAAAAAAAAAGTCCAGTGCCATTCTCGTGAAGCTATCTGGTGATTTTCTCGACGTATGACCTATCCATCACCACTTTCTCCGTTTGATTTCCTTAAGGATGGGTTCCTCATTCGTTAATTGAATTGCTAAACGGGCGAGTGTGGTTTGATTTTCGCTTCCACAGGCAATATTCGTTTCTATTCGCGCTTCCCCTTAAGTAAAGTTTTTTTTTTTAATTTATCTTCAGAAATCACTGAAGGGGTTTCAAGTGCGTCGTTACTGATGGTGTTTGGCCAGAATATTCAACAGATGATGCGAAGGCATTTGATGACTAAAGATTATAGCCTCCGTGTGATGATGTTAGAGACCAGCCATGTTTCGCTTCCGTACAACAAAACCGACTTTATGCATATGCCGAATATTCGTAGTTTAGTGCGCCTGGAGATTTGCAAACTTCTCCATACTGTATGCAACGCCGCTCTTTCTTTGTTTAGCCTGCAGTTGGCATCCTCATCTGCTCCGCCGTCTGCCGTAATAGTGCAGCCGAGGTAGCAGAAGCTTTCGCAAAACACCACCGGACATCCGTCAACCAATATCTACCTTGTGTTATTGTAGTTAACTCTCATGGCCTTGGCGATGTTGACGTCCAGTCCGGTCGGTTGCATGTCAGAGAGTTTGTGAGGGAGGCGGCAGATGTCATCGACGAAGTTCAGGTCCTCAAGATGTCTGCTGAAACTCCATACGATGCCCTTTTTATGCAGGGTCAGTTGGCTCATGACGTCATCTTAATTAGCCGTATTATGATATAAAGAGTGGTTAAGTTTCAAGGGCCGGTGTTGATTTTGAATAACATTCAACTTTTTAAAGAAATTACTGTCATTTCTCTTTATTATAATAATAGTGGTCTGGTTCAATTACGTATGGAACAAAATATCGGCCGAATGGCCGTCGGGCATCAAAATTATAATCAAATATAAAAACTCTTTCTTTAAATTTTTACACTAATTTGAAGTTGTAACATAACTAATAGTACAACAAAGTAACAAATAATTAAGCAATGCCCAACACATGAAGATAACATTGCTCCGCTGTATTTCTTCTCTCTCTCACAACATCAGCTCTTGCTCTCAAATACTCACAGCGTCACCTGTATATGAATGTGTTTGCTATTACAACACTACCTTTGCATGGATGTATAAGTGGTATATGTAAGTGCTTGTTTTGTTTCTTTTTACCATTACTCCATTTTGCCAGCGGGCGGATCTGATGACTGCTAAATGGCCGCTATTCGCATTTTCAACTTAGCATATCTCAGAGGGATTTATTTATTTTTTAAGCAACTGCTAAATTTTACAGGGTTTTTTTGCGCTTGTGTGTGTTTTTTTCTTCTAAATACATATGTATATGGATATGAATTTTAAGGCAGTTGTTGTAATTATTCAATTTTTTTGCTTATTGGTCTACTGCCGCTTTAAAGCTCTCCGCCTCTTTCCCTTCCTACAGTGTAGCTTAACGCAAGCTGGTGCAGAATTTAATGAACACTTCGCTGCGCTGTATATTGTTCACATCTATATATGTATGTGTGTACATGTATACTAATACTTTTATTTTGGTAAATATAATCAATGGACAATTCACCAGAAATTCTTCTCAATTTAGTGTTTATTTGACAACAAAAGCTAGAATGAAGCTATTGAGAGATGCTTCAAAGAGACTCTTAGCAGTGACAGCAGAATTATTAACTGAAATATGTATATATGTATTTATATATTATATAAATATTTATAAAATTTATATAATTTATTTCGATATACATACTTACATAGAATTCTATTAATGAATCATCATATCAAAACCAGATAAATATTTTTTCTATTTTTTTCCGAGAACATTAAAATTTGGAAGAAAAGCAGCGAATAGGCGAAGGAAAGCAGTTCAGTAAAGCTCAAAATATTTATGTGTATAGTTGCTAATGATTTAATTTCAGTGCAGTAGCAAAATTCAATGGAATTTCTGGGCATAAGAGAATTTGGTGCCTTCAAGAATGTCATGAAATTTATGATAAATAAAATGAAAAAATGGCCTAAAATTGGAATCTTCCCTTAATTGCAGTACAATGAGGCGCGAAAATGTTTAGGACAAATTATAACAGATTTTCGTCATTTTCGACAATTACCCGTATATGAATAGTATCATATAAAGGGTGATTAAATTTCAAGGGCCGATGTTGAATGTGAACCACACCTAAACGTCAACGTCCCCGTTGGACTTCTTTCTTTGGGGTTGTTTAAAAGAAAAGGGGTACGTCAATAAGCCAGCAACAATTTAAGAGCTAAAGGATGAGATAATTCGGCACTTTAATGGCATAGAACCTCAATTATGCCGCAGCGTCATCGAAAATTTGGATCATCGGATGGAGGTGTGATGCCGAGGCTGCGGCGGCCATTTTGGTCAATATTTTGTTCTATACGTAATTGAAACATATCAATATTATTATAGTAAACAGAAGTGACAATAGTTTCCAAAAAAGTTTTCATTTATTCAAAATCAACTCCGGCCCTTGAAACTTAACCACCCTTTAGAAGGTCTCAACAATTATTCTTCAACTATAGCGTGGACTCCGAGGGCCCCCTTTGGCTCACTTCAAGCTTTTCTAAACGACGTCCTCAATAGATGCGGCTGGATTTTGTTAGTGCATAGCAGCTATCTTGGTAAAGTTACTGTCAACACATTTAGCGAGAAATCTTATTAGTCTTGCTCTTTAATAAAATTATTAGCAAAATCTATGCGCTGCGTGTGGGAAAATAATTATAATCGATTTAAAGATTCTATTTTTTGATATCAACTGTAATAAGCAAAAACTCATTAGCTATCATAAAATATATCCCAATTGAGCCAGGCATACTTAACTTTTTTTTAAATTAATTAAACACGTACACATTCTCACTTAATTTTTTTCTGTTTTCGTTGTGGTTTTTTGTTTGAATGCGAATAATACAAATTATCAATTAATTAAATATTTAATTGACAGCGCAAATTTACCATCATCATGCTCCGCCTGCTGTGGCATTAGCAGCCGACATTAATCAGCAATTCAATTTGTAGATTTCACTACGAAAATAAATCATAAATTTCAATTTAATTGTCTCAAATCGCTTCAATGGACGCACAACTCATAATTCATGCAGAACAACCGTTTGTGCAACAAGTACAAGTACGTTGCCTCTAACTTGCAGCGACAACAATCGTCCGTCCACACACGTAAGCCCCACCACCACCGAACAGCAGCTACACACGCCGTTGAACAAATCATTGGCCTCCGGCAGTAGTCGAAAATTAGTTAGAATTACATTTATGTACCTCCAGATTTCGTTCGGCATTTGTCCATTTGTCACTGCGGACGTTTGTCATCCTGCGAATGCAGCGCTTAATTACATTTCGTGAAGGTTGTTCGTGCCGTCCACTATAATGACCATGACGACCAAAAACCGTGGCGCCACATGCAGACAGGAAAATAGAGAAATACGTACCAACGTATGTAGAGGAGTGCACCTGTGCACGTGGAGAGTCTGTGGCAAGTCGCATGTCGCACGTCGCGTATGTTGCACGTGTCACGCCATCGTTATGAGTTAATTAAAATCCACTTACAAATAACATTTGCAAACAATTAATGGCGCATATTTCCAGATCGGGAGCTCCTTTGCTTGAGCATAGATATGCTTATACTTAGATAGGCAAGCACAAGGTGGTGCAAAATTAATCATCCAATTTTTGGTTTTTTTTGAATAACTTCTTCACTAAAGACAAAAAAAGTGATTTTGAGTGATGGGAAGCGAAGTGGTGATCATTTAATTTCTTTTTAACGGTATTCTTAATATTTTTCTTTCTCAACATTTTTCGTTAATTTTGAATAAAAATGCGAATCAATGCACAATGAAAACTTTATAAATTAATGTTCCACACTTCGTGCGAAATTCACAAAATTTTAACGAGTTTTAAAAAACTATCATTAAAATAAAGGGTGGTTAAGTTTCAAGGGCCGGTGTTGATTTTGAATAAAATACAATTTTTTTAGGAAATTATCTCTTTATTATGATAATACTGATATAGCTCAATTACGCATTGAATAAAATATCGGCCAAATGCCCGCCGCGGTCACGGCGGCACATCTCCATCTGATGGTCCAAATTTTCGATGACGCTGAGGCATAATTGAGGTTCTATGCCGTGAATGTGCCGAATTATCTCATCCTTTAGCTCTTGAACTGTTGCTGGCTTATCGACGTACACCCTTTCTTTCAAATAACCCCAAAGAAAGAAGTCCAAAGGTGTCAAATCACATGATCTTGGCGGCCAATTGACATCGCCGCGATGTGAGATTATTTAGCCATCAAATTTTCGCACAAAAGAGCCATTGTTTCGTTAGCTGTGTGACAAGTGGCACCGTCCTGTTGAAATCACATATCGGCCACATCCATATCTTCCAATGCGGGCCATAAAACGTTCGTTATCATCTTACGATAGCGAACACTATTCACAGTAACTGCCTGACCGGCCTCATTTTGGAAAAAATACGGTCCAATGATGTCGCCGGCCCATACACCGCATCAAACAGTCACTCTTTGTGGGTGCATTGGTTTTTCGGCAATCACTCTTGGATTATCATTCGCCCAAATGCGGCAATTCTGTTTATTGATAAATCCAGTGAGGTGAAAATGTGCCTTATCACTGAAGATGATTTTCCTCGAGAATTGGTCATTCCCTGTTGCCATTTCCTGCTACCATTCTGGCCATAGACGACGCTTGAAATGGTCAAGAGGCTTAAGTTCTTGAGTCAATTGCACCTTGTAAGCGTGTAAATGCAAGTCTTTGTGCATAATGATCATCAACGACGGGCGTGAGATGTGCAATTGTTTGGCACGACGATGAGTTGAGATGGACGGCTCCTCAACCACACTATCGCGAACAGCAGTAATATTTTCTGCAGTACGAGCTGTACGAGCATGCACTGGTGTTTTCGCATCTCCTACAGACCCGGTTTGCTCAGACTTTTGCACAATTTTTCCGATTGTACGCACATTTGGACGATTAAATTGACCGAAAAAATCACGAAGTGCGCGATATGCATTTTGATTTGAACGTCTGCTTTCATAATAAGCCTGAATAACCCTAACGCGTTGCTTGATTGTGTATCTTTCCATGGTCAAATTGAGTTAGTCGGAGATTGCAAAATGTCAAATGAAATACAGAAAATACTCGACGTTTAGGTGTGGTTGAGATTCAATATCGGCCCTTAAAATTTAACCGCCCTTTATAAAATTTGTTAATCAGAATCTTTAGAAAATTTCTAGGTATGTTGGCAATAAATTGTAAATTCTTGGTAGACTTCCAGGTATGCAGTTTTTAGGGGGACAGATACCTGTAAACGGTCATATTTTCGCTGATTTTCATTAAAATTATTTAAAACTAGCTTATACCCGTGGGTTTCACCCCACATTTCTATCAAAAAGTATGCTATGTAAATAAAACAACTTTAACTTTTTTAAGTCAGTTTAGGTATTATTTAAAACGATCGGATATACGACATTTTTTGTTATATTATTTTGAGTATAAATAAAAAGGTTTTTCGGTGCGCCAACTCAGGCTACATATAATTGGCCATGAGTTGGTTAGATTGCTAGACTGTTTACTTACCGATAAAGCTTTACCAATAAGAGAATGCATTCAATTCAGCAATACCTCTATCGTTGATAATATAACTTCTTTTCTATGTCAAATGGTCTAACCCCCATTTTTCTCTAAGCTCATATTTTTTCTAGGACTACTAAATACTAACTTCATTAAACTTTTTACCAATTTTTGGTATTCTACCATAAATGCATCCAGTGATATGCAGCATGAAAAATCCCATTTGTATAGGAGGTGTAACGCCCCATTTCTAGCTATCACCAGTTTTCATGCAGGTGTTAGGTATTAACCTTATATAATCTCTTACCAAATTTCAGTTGTCTAGCCCAAATACTTCCGGAGATATGGACAATGAAAAATTGCATTTATATGGGAGGTGCTAAGCCCTCTTTATCGTTTTTCTCAGTTTTCTTGGAGGTGTTAGGGATTAACCTCATATAACCCCTTCCCAAATTTCATTGGCCTAGCCTAAATACTTCCAGAGATATGGACTATAAAAAATTCCAGTTGTATGGGAGGTGCCACGTCTCTTTTTCGTTATATGCAGTTTTTCTGGATGTGGTAAGGATTAATGTCATATAACCCCTTACCAAATTTCAGTAGTCTAACGTAAATACTTCCAGAAATACAGACTGTTAAAAATTCCATTTGTATGGGAGGTGCCACGCCCCCTATATATATCAAAATATTTTTTAGCCCATGACGATCCCGGTAAAGTATCCAGTTCGTGTTTCAAATTTTATTATGATCGGTTTATGCGTTTAGGACGCAAGTCGATTTATATAAAAAATTCCAGTTGTATGGGAGGTGCCACGCCCCCTTTTTCGTTATACGCAGTTTTTCTGGATGTGGCAAGGATTCATGTCATATAACCCCTTACCAAATTTCAGTAGTCTAACGTAAATACTTCCAGAAATACGGACTGTTAAAAATTCCAGTTGTATGGGAGGTGCCACGCCCCCTTTTTCGTTATACACAGTTTTTCTGTATGTGGTAAGGATTAATGTCATATAACCCCTTACCAAATTTCAGTAGTCTAACGTAAATACTTCCAGAAATACAGACTGTTAAAAACTCCATTTGTATGGGAGGTGCCACGCCCCCGATATATATCGAAATAGTTTTTAGCCTATGACCATCCCGGTAAGGTATCCAGTTCGGGTTTCAAATTTGGTTACGATCGGTTTATGCGTTTAGGACGCAAGTCGATCTATAGATACATACATAATTTGAATTTTATATATATAGATGAAGAAGTGAATTTTTTTTTTCAAAATTAGCCCACAGTTGATTTATACATTAAAATAATATAAATTTTTTTTTTTTTAATCATTTAAAATGGCGGATGTACACTCAATTCTTCCAGGAAGGTTGCAGCGGGGCTTGTCAATCGGCGGGCATTGTAGCATGAGGCCGCTCAAGGATGTGAATACAAAAAACCAAAAAATTTCTACAATATATGAATAAAAAAAAAAAAATTGGGGGAAAAAAATGCGCGGAATAAAATGCTTAAAAAAATGAATTTTGGGGCAAATTTTATGAAAAAAAAAATTTTTTTTTCGAAATTTTACAGGTATCTGTCCCCTTAACAAAAATTGCTCACCGAAAGTAAAAGGATGTCAACATTTTGTTCTACCGATTTCGTGCTACGAGCACTTAATTATCTGCCACACATATTTTAGTATTATAATCAAACTTCTGCAATCAAATGTTGCTATTTGCGTACTCATCAAGTTTACAAGCCTGAAAAAAAAACGAACCAAGATTTTATCGTTCTTTGACGACGCTTAGCGCACATATCCAGGCTACCATAAAAATTTAATTAATTATCCAACTCGAATGGCCGTGCAGCTCCACAAGTTCGAGATACTTCTGAAAGTACTTACATACATACATACATGCATGCATACTTAAGCAAAGTGCAGACGTGACACAGAACGCTAGCGAAGACAACCGCCAACAAAAAAGTGAACAAAACGGAAAACCGCAAACCGAAAACCGAAAAATATAATTAAATAGCCAAAAATAACAAACGAAAACGAAAATAAGGCGAGCAAAACTTTTCAACAACTTTTATTCGACCGGTTTACGAGCTCGTTAAACACCGCGTAATCTCTGTCAGAAACTATGCACAAATCGTAGCAATTAACAATGAAATTCATTCAAAGCTCGAGCCGCCACAACTGACACAGCCCACAAGAAGACAGAGCCCACGAAGATGCGACAATCTTGAATTGGGTTACTCAACCATGGCAGCCCCGAGGGCTTAGCAAGCCGGTATGTGGCTGGTGGCAGTTTTCCACCCAAAGTGACGCTATAATTAACCGCAATTACACGCATACAAACATACGTGGATACATACACAGACGCGTCGCATCGTGCGGTAATATGACCCACTAACCGAGCTACCAACTGATGTTAATGCGCCAGGCGCTACTTTTTTGGCCAAACTACCAAACCAACAAACCAACACAAATCGAGACGCATACACACACATACGTACATACACAAATTGACACAGGCAGACGAAGCAATTGGCCGAAAGTGCTCCTATGACGTTGAGGTTGGCGACGCGCAAAAGGCGTAACTTCCGCATCCACTTCCGTTTTTATGCCAAGCCGGAAGTGGCGCAGCGGGTGTTGAGCGATGGTTTTGCGGTTTTCGTGCACACAAACTTACACACGCATATGTATGGGCTTATCGCCTTACACTGCGTTAAAAAACGAGAGCACTAGGCCTTATTGACAAGTTTATTTATTGAAGCTGTAGCTGAACGGTATTTGAGTCAAGTATTCTTTAAGTTTTTTATAATTATAAGCCAATTGGCCATCAATTTGTGGAACAACATCAAGACGCACACCACAAATGGGAGGAGGAGCTCGGCCAAATACCTAACAGAAGTGTTACCGCTACTTTTTTTAATCCAATTGGCAGAGCGTGACTAACGAAGGGCAGGCAATGGGAAGTAGGATGAAAAAGATGATGACCCTGCGTTAAATGTTCCGGTAGAAAGAAGAAAAACGATAAATGTGAATATATTCCTTGCTTTTGCACCGCATCGTTTTTCCGTCAGTGACAACAGGAGATTGTGCACAGTGCCGGATAGGCCTCATACTGTAAAGTTTTTAAGAAAATACTCAGAATTTCAGAATAAAATCAACCCAAAAGACTTGTTCCTCCGACAGTGGGTTCTACGTAACCAGAACGACCCGGATTTATATCCGGCCAAGGACTGTCACTTCCGCAGCATTCCCTGCATATAGGGTTTGATTGAAAAGTAATGAGCCTTCCCGCGCAGAGCGTCTGCCAAGCGATCAACCGAATCGGCTGGTGGGGGAGAATGATCATTGGACCTTCCTCTTCCACTAGAAACCGGTCCCAGTTCGCTGGCAACAGCGGTGCAGTCAACATCGCTCCGCGCGTGAAAGCTTTTTTAAAAGTGTGTTAGGATTTTGCAGTGGCGAAAATGCAGCGATCGTTGGAGCAACGTTACTCGATCATATTTTGTGTAAAGCTAAACAAAACAAGTACCGAAACCATTGGGTGTGTAGATACGAACCCTGTAGTGTGTAGATACGAGCCAAGGATTCTGTGTCTCTTGTGGCCTAATGTCTCACAGTTGGTGATTAAGTGTTCCATGGCCTCCTCTTCATCACAGCAGAACCTGCATGGTCTTGCACTTGCACTTTACTATTTTTATTATTATGAAATTTCAGTATGCTATAAAACTGCATACTCGAAAATTTTTTGAAACTTCTGATTAAGAATTTGAAATTTTGATAAATTTTTTTTTTTATTTGTACAAAGTTAGAAACTGGGATTTATATGCCCTTTTTAGCAGAGTGAACTATATATTCATAAAAAAATTACTCAAATAAAATACGAAAAAAAAATTGATTGTCAGAACTTGTCAATAATTCCTAGTGCTAAAGTTTTTTCACGCAGTGTATATGTATGTTTGTATGTATGTATGTTTGTTTGTCAACTTCACGCCGTGCGCAAACTGCCGTGTGCAAGCTATGAAAACTTTCACTACCAGGCGGCAAAAAAATTACTTAATTAAAATGATTGACTAGCAGCAAAAGTTTTCAGCAAGTTGCTCGGGCTTTTTTTATTCGCTCTCTCTCTTTCCCGCTCTCTTCTCTGGCATGCACTCGTACTTTCGCCTGTGCTGAATATTTTAATTGTTAACGCCATCAGGATGATGCCTGCACACACACGAGCGCACACCACATACTTGCCTTTACTGTTATTGGCTCGCAGTAGGTAAGTGGTTAGTACAAATTAGTTATAACAGCAGGTGGGAATGTTTTCGTTTTCCTCTAGCTCCCGAAGTTTTTGTGAAAAGCATTGTTAGTGTAAAAATAGTGTTTGCGGTAGTTTGAAAAAAAACATGCTGACGTGCTGAAAGGAAAAGGAGTGAATAACTCAGCAATTGCAGTTTTCGAGGAAGTGTTGAAAGTTAAAGACATAAATACTTATGACGCATGCAAAGCCCACCGAAACTCCCTGCAAGGCATGAGTTTTGCAATCGTTTCCTGAGTGAAACCTAGCACTCCAAATGGTTCAATTTTTTGATTACTTATCACCTTTTCTTTATTTAACCACAGTAAAAGGGCGAGAGTTGTACAAAGCAGCGCGAGAAACTGGATGTGACTTTATTTCAACGGCGAAGCCAACATATTGGCCTACTGACTTTTTCATTGTAAAAAAAATGTCAACGAATTTTATTCAAATAGCCGAAGATGCTTATCTCAATTCTGATCATTCACCAATATTTTTAACTATCAGTGAAACAATAATCGAGAAAGAAAGTAATCCGACGCTTCATAATAAAAATACAGACTAGAAATCCTTTGCAAGAATTCTTCAAAATATTCAACAAAATGATTTCTTAGTAGCCTCCAAAGATCAATTAGAAGAAGAAGTTCAAAGGTTTGTCCAAGAAATTTAGAAAGCCGCCTAGATGAGTTCGCCTAATTTCAAAACGAAAACAACTGGAGCTAACTACCCCAAAGAAATTAAGCAGCTCATCACAAACAAAAGAAAATTACGCCGAAAATGGCAACAAACTCGTTCCCCCAGTGACAAAACCAAACTAAACAAAGCATCACAAGAATTCAATAGTGAAATAAATTTTATTAAAAATGAATCAATAAAAAAGTACATTTCATGCTTAAGACCTGATAAAAGAGGTGACGACTACTCACTTTGGAAATGTCCTAAATATTTGAAAATACCAAATTGTCATTGTCCTCCAATCAAAAAAGGTAATAATATATGGGCAAAAAGTGACAAAGACAAGGCAATAGCTTTTGCGAAACACTTCACAAAAACTTTCCAACCCAACGAAAGTCAATGTGACAATTTGTATACTCTTACTGTGAACGAAAACACCCCTATCTCATTCATTACCATAAAAGAACTCAAAAGAGAAATAAAACGGATTCGATTTAATTACAGCTGAGGTGTTAAAAAAGTTACCCTATACAAGTTTGGTTAAATGAGTAAAATTATTGTGGAAAGTTGCAGAAATGATAATGATTCCAAAACCAGACATCATTTCCTCCTACCGACTAATCTCGTTGCTGCCTCAAATTGGTAAGCTATTTCAAAAGCTTATCCTCAATCGATTGACGCCAATTATTGACTCTAAAAACATGTTACCTTCGCATCAATTTGGCTTTCGCAGTAAGCACTCAACCATCGATTAGGTGCACAGAATCACAGCTGAAATCGAAAATTCTTTTGAACAGAATAGCAACTAAATACCTGCCTTCTAAATGATTTTTGATTATCTGAGCGCCCGCAACTTTCGAGTTAAACAAGGAAACGAATACTTTAACCTTGAAGGAACAAATGCTGGTGTGCCGCAAGGTAGTATTCTTGGTTCGCTCCTATACCTTCTATATATCAGAGACTTGCCGATACCCCGAATAGCTTGAGCTAGGTGTGTAATAAAAAAAAAATAAAAAAAAGTCTCTTGTTCTTATTTAGCGCTTCAGTTTTTAGCGCTTTTCGGTTATATTTGAGGCAAACAAATTTCGCCTATTTCATTCTATTTCAATCTATGATACAAAAATCTGGACTTAACTAGCAGAAATCATAGAGACTAGATTACAAACTTACTTGATATTTAACCTAAGAAGGCCTGCCTTAGCCCAGCTTAATGAAGGCTCTTTCTCAAAGAGCCGGAAGATGCAAACACTTGTGCTTTTACTTAAGGGAAACAAAAAGCCTGCTGAACCCGAGTCTTACCGACCGATATGCTTACTATGGGAAAATTTCTTGAGAGAATTATCTGCGACAGGCTATCATCTTTCGCAAAAAATAAAGGTACAGTCGAACTTCTCTACAGTGAACTTCCATATAATGAAGCTCTCCTTATAATGAACTGGTTTCGAAGACACTGCTTTTTCGTTCTACTTTCGGTGTATTTTTGTCTCCTTATAATGAATTTCTATATAGTGAAGTTTTCTATATAATGAACAAATTTTACAGCTGGAAATTCAAGCGTCCTAAGTTTTTGTCTCCATATAGTGAATTTTTTCAAAAGTTTTCTGTTGCAAAAAATTACAGTTAGATGTGGACAAACTGTAATGAGGGGAATCCCAAAATTAAAACAGAAAGAGCTGAGCTATTACAGTTTTATTCAGTGATTGAAGTTAAAATGACGCATCGAAGCAGCATTTCGCTTGAAAAAAAATTATTAATGATTAACAAAGTTAATGAAGGAAAGAAAAAAAAAAAGTTATTGCCAATGAATTCGGAGCTCTTCCCAGCACTTTATCAAATATTTTAAAAAATAAGGTAGTGATTTTAAAAAGTGCGGAGGATTTGGCAGTAAATACCAAACGCAAAAGACTTCGACCTTGTCATTTTGAGTATATTGACGAAGCAATGCTGAAATGGTTACTCGTTGCACGTGGTATGAATCTCCCTTTATCTGGACCATTATTGAAGCACTAGGACACCACTTGAGGCAAGTACAGGTTGGTTAGACAAGTTCAAAAGTCGGCATGGCGTTATTCAAAAGACATTATGTGGGGAAAGTGCTGACGCCAACATAGAAAACCGTGATGTATGGGTAACGAACGTCTTACCGAAATTAATTGAAAATTAAAACATTAACGACATTTTTAATGCCGACGAGACTGCCTTGTTTTTCAAATGCTTGCCAACTAAAGCACTGGCATTCAAAAATGAAAAATGCTTTGGTGGGAAGCAAAGCAAGGAGAGAATAACTGTCCTGGTGGGAAGCAATATGATTGGATCAGAAAAGCTAAAATTGCTGGTAATCGGAAAGGCCAAAAATCCGAGGTGCTTTAAGGGAATAAAATCTTTAGGTGTCGATTATGAGTTTAACACGATTTGCCCGTTGAAGAATTGGCAGAAACTGAGGAGGCATTACCTACGTTGATACAAGCTGCTTCATCCATTAGCGTAATTAGAACCTTTGTGGAAATGAGGAGTGACGTGCCGATTAATGTTTTCAACTCTCTACATGATTTGGAAGCTTTAATTGAAAATGAAAAATGGAAGACTGTAATTAAAACCAAACTCACTGATTATTTTAAATAAAATTACATAAAAAATCAACGTTTCTTTATAATGAAGTTTCTATATAGTGAAGTGATTTTCAGGTCCCGTGCGAATTCACTATATGGAAGTTCGACTGTATTTTATCCACATACCAGTTCGTCTTCAGGCAATCGGGCTAGACAGTGAATGATATCAAATGAGCGGTGGAAGTAATAATAGAAGCCACTGCGGAAAAGAGATATTGTGGCGGGGAAAAAAGTATACCACGCTGTGGTAACTCTGAATGTTTAAAATGCGTTTAACGCATGCTAGCGTATACCAGAAGCACTAAAAAAATAGGGGCGGCCTGTTAGTATAATTGGGAGCTATTTTTCGAACCGTAAACTAAGGTTCAGAACCGAAAAATGTATTGAGGAGTTCAAAGTAGCAGCAGCGGTCCCCCAACATTAGTTTTAGGTCCACTACTATGGAACCTATTGTATGTCGGTGTTCTAAGATTGGATATACCTACTAGAATGAAAGTGATTGGACTCGGGATGATATCGCGGATATTTAAAGGATCGTCAGCGAGTCTGTAAATAGGATTAAAGTTTCGTTAGCAACCATGAACCTGAAATTAGCTGAGCACAAAGCCAATGCGGTTTTAATAAGCAGCAGGAAGATAGTAGAATTTGTGTAGGTAAATACGAGGAGAGTTCACAAAGTACCCGTGCTAGAAATGAATACACTATTTCTTCAAAAAAAAAATTTTTTTTCTATTTTTCTACATTTCAACCTTTTATAAAGATACCCTTCTCCTACCGCTCCGGAAATTTTTTGTATCACCCCAAACGCGAAAAAAGAAGTGCTAATCAAATGGCGAAAGAACTGAAAATATCAAACCGTAGTATCCGCCGCATACTGAAAAATGATATCAAAGTCAAGCCTGACAGGATCCAAAAGGTACATTATCTCACACCAAAGCAGCAACAAGGTGCATTATCTCACACCAATCCGATGGATTATTCCCTTTGGGCTATTTTGGAGTGAAGGTCCGAACCAAAAGCTTCACCAGTCCGCGAGTGGGGAAAAATACCTCCAAGTCACATTCGGGCAGCTTGCGCTTCGTTTCTGAACCGTCTCAAGGCCATAGTCAAGGCAAAAGGTGGTCAAATCGAGCAAAAGTAAACTGATTCTTAAATTTGTATTACTTTTACTCATTTTTTACTTTGAATTGAATAAAAGTATTTTTCCAAACTAAATGTATGGCCTTTTTAATTGGTTACACTTCGAGTGTCGGACCCTGTAAATAAATTTCAAAACAATGACACAATGGCAAATATCCGAATCACCCTGCCGTTAAGACGCAATAACAATTCTACAGATACAGAAAACCGAGAACACACATTTTTTAACTTTGCTTTGCCTGCTTATTTCAGCTTAGCGGAACTTGGCGGTATGAAATTTTTTTTTGAAAAAATGTTTTTCTTTTATTTTTTAAATTTTAAAACAAAATCATAACGGAATGTGGCGGACTGCAAAATTTTTTCCAAAAAATGGTTTAACTTATTTTTTATAATAATAAATTGAATTTTTTTGCATTTTTGAAATAATGTTTTTATTTTAATTTTTAAAATTTTAATAGAAAGTGAAAATCATACATTTAATTAATGCAGAAAGATAGTAAATATATCCCAGTTTTATAGAAAGAAAACAGCGCTCCAATCGGTTGAGTCATTTTTGATTTGTAGCCGTTTGAAACTTAGTTTCCTGATATTTTTACCCCTTTTGACACGCCCCTTCTGGTATATTGAGTAATTTCGGTCGAAAAGAACTTTCCGGCAGAGATTAGCTTCAAAATATATCAAACGCTATAAAAATCTGAGCACTTTTTTCACAGTTATCAGCGCACAAATGCACATATTTTGGAACTTTTTTCCATAGAATGACGAGAATGACTTGCGCTTTTAAGAACAAAAATTTTTGAATATTCGCATAATTAACCGTAACCCATTTCACTTAGCATTTATAATACCATTAACGATCCTTCGCATTAACATTTTTTTAATTTTCTCTTATTTTTATTTTTTTGTTTTTCAGTCACGGACAAGTTTTTATGTGTTTTGTGATATTTGAGCAATTGTGACAGCATTGCCAAGAGCCACAGCAGCAACAGTGCGGAATGGCACAAACAAGAAGGATCCATAACGCTAGAGTTGCAAAATAATGAAAACGTGCCGAGATGAACGTGAGGCGCGGGGTAGCTGTGAGTAAATTGTGAGGTTATTTCTGTACGAGCAATTTATTCAGCCAAGTAAACTTTTTCTCTGGTCCTACTTTTTCGCTACTTTATGTTTTGTATTTTGCGCATTTTTCGTAGTTGGTAATTGCAGTTTTCTATTCCGCTTTTTTCCGGAACTTGCCATTCAGTCCCTGCTATGCTGTCCTGTGCTGTCCTGCCATGTCTTGCTGCCATGTTTTGTATGTCCGTGCGCACATAGTTTACTTGGTTTCTAGCTCTCGCTTTTAGTTGCGGAATCTTTTACTGACAACTGAAGTTGTTGCCAGTTTTCCTTTTTCACAACATTGAAAGTAAACTGTTGCTTTCTGTTAGTTTTTTTTGTATTTTGCATTTTCGTGATTTTTTTTTATTGCTGGTGCTATGATAAATTAATTTATGTTTTCATTTGTATAACACTTTGAAAACTTACTAAGTGCGCTTTTCCAAGCAAATTTGTCTTCTAAGAAAACGCTTTCAGTCACCTACTTCCAGTTTGATTATGAATAAAAAGTTGAGTTCTGTAATACGAGCGGAGAACGTAAATGAATTCATGAAGTCTGCTACGAGTGCTAATGATTTTCACACCTCGTGCAGGGATTTTGTTGCACTCCAATCATTTTGTGAAGCCGGCTTACTAAAAAAATGCCATCAAAATTTCAACCTTTGTGCGTACTACTCGACCTTGACCTCCTTGAATTTGAGTTTTCTTCGATATGATTTCCTAAGCAGTATTCGTTAGCAACTAAGACGAAGTTGAAGCATTAATCCAGTATCATAACTAAGACTCTCCATGAGGATATAAAATGATCCCCTTAGGCCTTAGGCAAAACTCGACGCTCTGTGCACCTAATCGGATAAATTTGGCCTTGAAAATCAACAGCGACAAAACGAAATCAATAAAAATGAACACCAAAAATGACAATCATTTTATGCTTCATGGCAAAGAAATTGAGCAAGTCGAAGATTTTATCTACCTGGGCTATTAAAATGTCTGCTGAGAATAGTGCGGTAAAAGATATCCTGGACCGAATAAATATAGGGTCATGCACTCAAAGTGTAGCTAATTAAAAAGGCCATAAATTTAGTTTAGAAAATGACTTTTATTCAATTCAAAATAAAAAATGTGTGAAAATAATACAAAATTATGAATCAATTTACTCTTGCTCGATATGACCACTAGGCCGGGTTGATTTGTGGGGAGGCAAAAAAATCGCCCATTGCTCTGTGAAAATCATGTTCTAGGGATCAAAATAAGAAACTTTGCCGAAGGAACCATACCTCTAAAACGAATTCTGATGTCCCCCAATTTGGGTTGAGATGCCGGAATGTCACTTGCAGGTCTCTTAGCCCACTCGCGGACAATGGCTTTTTTCAGCGCCTTGAGACTGATGAATCTTTTAGTCTCGACTTTGCTTCCAAAATGGTCCAAAAAGAATAATCCATCGGATTCACGACTGGTGAATTTGAGACCCATCGTGTGGACGTTATGAAGTTCGAAACGTTGTTTTTTAGTCATTCTTGATTCACTTGAGCTTTATGAGACGGTGCCGAGCACTGTTGAGCAGTCCATGGTCTGCCACCAAAATATTTGTCTGCCCGCGGCTTTAAAGCAAACTCCAGAATACTTTCCCGATGATATTTCGCACTTAGCTTGACGCCAGGCTCGATGAAAACGATAGAAGTGCGCCCATGTGCGGTTACAGTAGTCCAAAATATAACCTGCGGCGAGTGCTGCCTCCTGGTGGCCAATCGCTGACTAGAATTCTTGTAAGAACGTTCGGCCAAATAAACTCTATCGTTTTGGGAGTTTAGGAATAGCTCAATTTTGAAAAATTTTCTTGTCAGAAAACAAAATGTTCGGAGATTGACCGCTTTGGGCCAAGCGAACTCCTTCGCTCCCTCAAGTCTGACTTGTTGCTGCTTTGGTGTGAGATCCTGCGCCTTTTGGATCTTGTGAAGCTTGATTTTGAGATCATTTTTCAGTATGCGGCGGATGCTACGGTCAGATGTTTTCAGTTCTTTCGTCATTTGCTTGGCACTTCGTCTGGAATTTCGTTCAAGTCGGTTCTACACTTTTTGAACCATTTCTCGTGACGTTGCAGTCTTTTGATGACCACCTCCATAGGGAGGTGCTCGGCCTGGCAAATGTAATGCAAATACACTATTACGTTTGAAAACCATTACTGATTTTCTTATTTCGCGTTTACTCTCGGCAAAATGCTTCCGGGCGCTCTTGTAAACAATAGTCTGGGCTGTCATTTAGCCAACTAGCAGACAGCTGATACCTGTGCATCAGCTGCGCCTGCGGTCTGAAGTTGGTTACACTTCGAGTGCCGGACCCTGTAAAGCAACTAGCGCATATGCTCAGCTGCGCCAAGTCTGGAACTCTTTGGAAATATCCTTCCAAACGAAAATGAGACTATTTAAATCAGCTGTCACCTCAGTACTGCTCTATGGATGCGAGACCTGCCTTGTAACAGACCATCCAACCGGAAAAACTCAAAGTTTTGTGAACAGTTGTCTCCGGTTTAATCTCAAGCTGTGATGGCCACACGTCTTCAGCAACAATGAGTTATGTAAAAAGTACAACTTACAGCCAATGGCCAACCATATAAAAGTACGAAAGTGACGGTGGATAGGCCACACATTGCGAAAAGATGCAACGGAAAACTGTCTACAAGCACTTGATTGGCAACCCCAAGTAAGCCGCAAGAGCAGCCGATATACATTCCCATGGCAGTCGGTTCGACGTTACTGGAATAACTCGGGTTTTCCCCGACCAAGGGCTGCCGCCCCAGTAAACTAGCCCTCTCTAGTGACCCGTTTATCAGGGGTCGGTATAAGACTATATGGAGAAAATCGCTACAAAAAGATGTCGATGACAGTGGGAAATCGTGGAACGCACTAAAATTGCTAGCCAATAACAGGAGCAGGTGGAAATGCTCTATTGATGCGCTATGCTACCATGGCAGGTAAAGGAAATGATATTGATGGCTTAGGTCTGTTAAACCATTGTGACCCCACTTGTTTGGGCTCAACTCTCCGCGTCTCATTCCCGATTTGGCGAAACCACTTCGTCTCTATAATAAAAGATGAAATATTCTAAATGGTTGCAGAGTCAAAATCTGATAGACTTCCAATGAAGTGAGAGTTTAGACAGCGATGTCGCGTTCTGGCAAGAGCACTACCTTCTCTTTTTTTCAGCTGCGACAAAAGTCATTAAAGGGAAACTCCATACACTTACCGCCTGTACCTATTAGATGGTGCCCGGTGAGAATGCGTATACTTATATTGAAAAATTGAAATTGAAATTTGAATTGGTCAAACCCAGGTGCACCAAGAGATTTTGTGTATCCTAAAACACTCAGGCCAAAAAGCCCACTGTATTTAGAGCTCTGAAAAGAGGGCAGATAGTCAAAGAGTGAAGGAGAAAAGTATCAGAGTAAGAGATAGGAAAGAATAGATACTGAGATAGAAGTAGTTAGTCCTATGAGAGTTTTACAGATTCTTTGGCAAATCTATAAATATCCTCCAGTTTTAAAGATCGAATATTACGCATTCTCACGACATCGGAACCCAAAACTCGTAGCCGTGCTCTAGCAAAGGACACTCACAGAGAAAGTGCTCAGTGCTATCCGCCTCCTCCAAGCAAGACAGGCTCATTGGGTCCTCAATGATTCCAATGGTGGTCATATGCTGACCCTATGGGTTGTGTTCTGTAATAATACCGATCATCAACCGAACGTCTTTCCTCCCAAGTTTTAGTAAAAGGTTTGACAGTTTTCTGTTCGGACTTATCACAAAACACTTTGCTGTTCTGCAGTGTTCTAGACCGGACTATATACTTATATATTATTGCGGCATTCCTAGGTGGTACATAGGTCCTCAATAGACAATTTAAAATTAGATTTGCTTAAAGCTATGAATTTCACTTGCTGCCAAGAGCGGCCTGGTTGTAGCGCTGCTGCTTCGACTAGTAGCCTCCGTGCGTTCGATGGATTGCCATATCGACTAGCGCGACTTCCTTGCCTGGTGGTGCCAGGTGAGGGTAGTAAAGGGATAAAGTGGATTTTGTGGAAAGATTCATCACCATGGATTTGACTTGATCTTAAATCAAAACAAGAGGCTAATGAGTGGTGTGAACCTGGTTCTTCGGCTACGCAATGAGCTCGCATCCAGAAATCGGCAATCGGCCTAGAAGGTGTCTGCATCCGTTTTTTGGGATGCGAAAGGAATTTTGTTTGTGGATTGGACTTGGAAACTGGTAAAGCAATAAATTCTGAATATAATTACAACCTTTTAGACCAGCTGAAGGAAAAGAATTGTGAAAAAAATACCCAGCTTGCAAAAGAAAAATATACTTTTCATGAGGACAGGAGCATTTTGACAATGGCTAAAATTCGTGAATTAAAATTCGAATGGTTGGAGCATTTACCAGATTTTTCCCGTAGCGACTTCCATCTGTTTCCCGACCTAAAAAATGCAGGCGCGGAAAGGGTTTTTATAAAGTCACAACAGCTGGGAAAGCGTATTTTGCAGCCCCTCCAGATTCTCACTTCATGGAATTCATAAATTGAAATCTCCTTGAAACAATGTTTAGGGGGTAGAGGGGGTCTGAGTAGATCTTGTGGTGCCAAAGAGCCAAGGTGGTTGCTTCCTAACACATCAGTATGAAAGATCTCAAGCCTGATTCGAGCGAAGGCGGGGCAGACGCACAGAAAGTGGTCCGCCGTTTCATTCTCCTCCACTTGCTGGGCAAAGTGCACTGTGCTTTGCCCATAGAAAATGGTCCGTCATCAGTCCTACAGGCCCCTCTGCTTAGTGACTGGAGGAACTGCGACAGTCGGTTGGACATGACAGGTCTCATCAGTTTTTCCCATCTGCAGCCTCTCTCAGCCTGTCAAGCTCGCTTGTGGGTTAGAGTAACCCGTTTGCAAACCGTGGCTTTGATGGCTGCAGAAGGGAGTGGCAGAACACAGAAGCAACAAAGTTCATCGCTTCTTGAACCGCATACACCTCCGCTTGAAACACAGATACATGCATTTCAAGAGCAAAGTGCACTTTTGTTTCGCTGGATTTCAAGTAGACCCCAGAGCCGGAGCCATGCTTGGTCCTGGAGCCATCCGTAAAAATGCGAAAACAGTGTTTGCCGGGCTGGCAAGGAGCATGGCAAGAACTGTTGGATCGAAGTCCATACCTACTCTGTTGTCCAGTGCCGTACAGGGGCCGTAACAATTCTCATTGTGTTTCAGTCTGCAGATAGCCTTCAAGGCCTCTCCTTGGATGAAAACATCAAGTGGTGGTAGACTAATCAGAGCATCTAATGCCGGGCCTGAAGTAGTCGGAAAACCTCCGACGCAAAAGATGGCCACAGTGCATTGTAGTCTCGATAAGGTCCTACTGACTCCCACGAGAGAGAGTCTACTCATCCAGGCTACTGATCATAGGTGATAATAGGTCTTATCTTAGCACCAATGCAAGCAGTGCCAATGTGGTGTATATCAGTGAGTTTAACCTGCTACAGTATCTAGAACGTAATTGTGCCAAGGTTACGCGGGACTCACTGTTAACAGTCGGAATTGGTGTGTCATCGACTTTTACCTTGAGTTGCAGTTTGATCTTCTTTGTCCAGGTAGGTGGTAAAGAGGGTCACCGTGGACTTCGTGGCGGGAAGTTGTAGATTCCTCGCAGTGAAAAAGCGTTGCCCGGCGCCATTACCGTGCAGACGTCAGCGTATGAGACCAGGGATATATAGAAGAGTGAAAGGATACCACCCTGCGGAACACCTTGCTTTATCTTACCCTGTTTGGATGTTTGGTCTCTAAAAACCACTGACGAGTGACGACCGCTCATATATTTAGTTAGGGGACCATTTCTTCAGCCCTGGTGGTGGTGTTCACTGAAAAATGTCATTTAGTAGCGTGGAGTGACTGACAGTATCGAAAGCTTTCTTCAAGTACAACGCTACTAGGACAGTCCTCTTGAAGGAGCGGTTTTGGTTAAGCCTGCGGTTTATCTGGGCGTTTATGACGGTGAGTGCTGTGGTGGAGCTATGCACTCGTCGTAAGCCATGCTGATGTGGGGCTGGGGCCAGGTGTTTCGTAAAGAGTGGGAGTAGGAGGGCATGAAATGTCTTCACCACTGGGGAGAGGAGAGTTATCGGCCGATACGATTCCCCTTGGTTGGCGGGTTTCCCAGGTTTCAGTATCGGGACCACTCTCCCTGCTTTTCACTTGTCAGGCATAATGAGAGTGACGAAGGACAGATTGAAAACCCTTGTGAGAAATCCTACTGCCAATGGACCCAGGTGTTTGAACATCAGCATAAGTAAACAAATAAATAAATAAAAAATGTCTAGTATGTTTGAGGCACGACGTCATTTGCAGAAATTATAAATTTTCCCATAAGGTGACGAATTTTACGCCACCTTGTGCATACTCATGTAGAATGCGCTCAGAAGTACTACATCCGTGCATCTGCGGAACTACATGCACATGTACATATATCACACACCCGCACATCGATCTGCCACACATCACCAAACTCTCTGCACTTCCACAAAGTCATTGCATTACCACCAATCAGCTTCCGAGGAGTTATCCGGGTACAATGGCGAGTTATCATTAGACTTTTACAAAATCACAAAGCTTCAACATGTCCTGAATTCAAAATTGAGTGCAATGCGTATCTCGATTGCTTAACTAACATTGTAAATGAAGCGTGCAACGCGAAGGAGTTAGAAAGGAATAAGATGAGTAAAAAGAAAAGGTGGATTATTATACCTGAAAGTTGTCACAGATTGTGCCCGCATGGCTTGCAAGTTTTTGATGGCACTACAAACTGCTATTGAAGTCGTCAGTTAGAGAGTCAGTCAATTGATAGTAGTCTCGCCCAGCCGCCCAGTCGCCCAGTCGCTATGCCAATCAGCGCTAATAATGGTAGGTAAAAGGCAGGATATGAAAGAGAGAGTAAGAAATGTGATAGGATATGTCTTACAAGTCGTGCAGAAATGGGGAAACAAGTTTAGTTACGAGCCGATGAGGCAAGATGGGCTACTGATACTTTTGTGCAGCCAGCTGCCAGCTGGTATATGATATGTGTAGATATGTAAGCGAGTGTATGATGACGCGAGGGAAGTGCAGTTGTGAAAGTTTTACTAAAGGACCTGAGTTAAGTTTTTGTGCGAATTCATGAAAGAAAATACAGTTTTTTACTTTCTAGTGACAAGTTTTGATATTAAAATATTTAACTTACCGAGCAGGGAAATGCGATTAGATATGCATGCATCTGTACGTGTGTTGCACTGAAAACTTTTACGTTTCCATGTAAGATCCTAGTAAAATTTTGCATTGTAAAAGTGTTCAACGATTTGTGCGGATTAGAGAACTGAGACTATCGGCAGTGGGTGCCATCGACAGTGACAGTTGGGTTTTGCAATTATCGAAAGTTTTCAACAGTGCAGACAAATGACACAAGTGAAAATTGGTAATGGGGTGATTAGATTTTATGTTAACAACCAAACATTCCTATTTAAAAGAATTTTTATTTTATTTACTTATTTTATATACATACATATATTTTTTTATAACAAATTTTAAAGTTTGTAGGCTTGTCAGATTGGATTATTGTGACTCAATCAGGCAAAAACCACTGACGACTGGATTTACATGAAATTTGGCAGATAGTTTATGATCTGAATTGGATAGACTACATTTATTAGAGAGTTGCCACCTAAAAATGTTTAATGTAATTAAATTATTAAGTTCCGTAAAATATTTAAATACATATGCTAAATGAAAAAAAAATTAAGAGAGCTCAGTTTACAAAATATTTTTGAAGAGGGTTACCAGCTATTTCAAAAGTTAAGTTGAAGTATGCATAATAAAAAAAATGAAACACAAAAATATACAGAGGTGTCAAAGGAAAGAGATTTGAAAAATATTAGTTTCGAATTATTTTTGAAAAGGGTGGCAATGTTTAAAAAATTTAATTCACTAAGTTAAATAATTAGTAGTAAAAAATTTAAATAATATAGTGTGAGAATACATTTTTGAAAATGGTTGCCACCTGTTTAAAAAATTAAATTCTGTAAGTTAAAGAGTTTATGAAAAATTTAAATAATACAATAAGGGAATATGTTTTCGAAAAGGGTTGTTTTAAAATAGTTTAAAAATAGAAATTCGGTAAGTTAAAGAATTAATAATAAAAATTTTAAATAATACAGCAAGGGAATATATTTTTAAAAGGGTTGCCACATGTTTCAGAAACCAAATTCGATAAGTTAAAGAATTAGTAATAAAAAATTAAAATAATACAGCAAAGGAATATATTTTTGAAAGGGTTGCCACCTGTTTAAAAAATTTTGTTCAGCAAGTTAAATATTTAGTAATAAAAAATTAAAATAATACAGTATGGGAATATATTTGGAAAAAGCATGCCACCTGTTTAAAAAATTTAATTCAGTAAGTTAAATAATTATTAGTAAAATATTAAAATAATATATATAATATATATACATAGTATGGGAATATATTTGTGAAAGGGTTGCCCCCTGTTTAAAAATTTACATTCAGTAAGTTAAAGAATGAATAAAGGAAAATTTAAATAATACAGTATGAAAATAATTTTTTTAAAAAGGGTTGCCACATGTTTAAAAAATTAAATTCAGTAAGTTAAAGAATTAGTAGTAAAAACTTAAAATAATATATATAATATATATAGTATGGAAATATATTTTTGAAAGGGTTGCCACATGTTTAAAAAACTAAATTTGGTAAGCTAAATAATTAGTAATAAGAAATGAAAATAACACAGAATGGGAATATTTTTTGAAAGGATTGACCCCTGCTTAAAAAATTAAATTCATTAAGTTAAAGAATTAATAATTAAAAATTTAAATAATACAGCATTGTTAAGAAATGAAATAAATTCAATAAAGTTTATTTTGGAAAATAAATTTGGAGATAGTTGCTACCTGCTTGAAATAGTTAATACAATTTAATAAATTTGATTTTAATTTTATGCAAAAGCCGAGCCGCGAGCACCAGCTGATACAATTATAAATAACACTGTGCGACAAATGGACTGAAACTTTAAAGTACTTGAAAAAAAATTCTGACGTTCTGTGAAAAAACTAAAAGCGCAGGCTTACTGTATTTGTTACTAATAATTTAGCCCCTTTATAGTTTGAATTTGAATGAAAATCGTCAAGAATATTCAAAGATGAAAACTTTGGAAGTTTTTTGAGGTGTTCTTTCCCAAGAGGAGGTCTCATAATATTATCAAAACGGCGCTTTAGTGCTATATTTCACCTACCTACCTAGGCAGCTATCCTATCATATTTTCTGGCATTCGAGTTTAAGGGGGCCTCTTATCAGTCGGCTTCAAAAAATCTATTTTTTTTACTGTAGATATATGTAGATATATAATAGGAGAATATGCCCTCAAAATTTTACAGCGGAATTCAAAGTGATTTCGGAGTTACAGGCCTGTGTACCGTCCCTCGTGTGAGTATATATGTATACTGTCTACCTTCTGAAAACTTTGAAACACGTTTTCTCAAAACCATGAAATGGCGTGTAAGATTAAAAAAAACGACAAAAATTATCGTTTCAAACCGATAATCTATGCAAAGATAATTAAAATGCCAACTAATTAACTAACAAAATACAAAAAAAAATAATTTTTTAATGTTATTAACACCTTTTTTGAAAAACAGCACTTTTTTCAATAATTAATTGTGTGTTCCTTATTTCATATTTTTATATAAGAGCAGTCTATTATAAGCGGGAAAGCCTTCTGAATAAGACAATACTTTTATTTTGTGTTTGAGGTGAAAACTATGACCGCAATCTTACACGCCGTTTTACTAGCGCGCAATGAGAAGCTGTGCGAAATCCCTCATATGTCCGCCATTTTTTTTTTTTTGTATAAAATTGTATATTAATCTTCAAATTGTATATTAATCTTCAAATAAATGCAAAAGATTATTCCTGCTTCTCGAAAAAAAATTGAGAAAAAACACCTTTTTTTGAAGCCACTGTTAAGAGGTCCCCCTTAAAGCAGCATCGCCATTTTTTTTCGAATGAAAGAGGAAAGTCAACACTTCGCGCAAATGACGACTATTCGGCACAAAATCAGGCATTTTCACAAAACCAAAAGTATCTGATACCAAAACAAAATCACTAATAGGTCGAAGCAGTTTCTTTACCATATGTCTAAGCTTGGTTTATGACGTTTAGGTTATGTTAGAATCGATTGGCACACACTGCTGGCGGCATCTATGTATTGACAAACAGCGGGAACTTAGTTACGCACCTAATAGCTTTTGGCAGACTTGCCTGGAAGTTGTGCAAATTGGGTGAAAAATATTATTTAATTTATAGTATATTAAGATGCGCCCTCGATGTATCCACCAGTAATTTTTTGAAAAAATTATTAATATTAAAATTTTTTGATTTTTGAATTTTCCTTTTTTTCTCCCTATTCGGTCACAACATGCATTCCTCGCGCATAATGTCCTGTGAGAAAACCATCGAGATTCGAGACCTGATATTTTGTCAACCTCAGAAGCTCGCTCGAGCGCCCCCGGTCCACACGTGGCCACCAGGCTTTCGCGACCTTACAAGTTTGTGTACTTGCCCAACGCTCACTGAGTTGGCGCGAAGCCCATCTTTCCAGGAGCAGACCGCAGGTAGTCAGGGGGATCCCAATTCAGGGAGATCCAAATCACTCATTCACCTGAATGCTAAAAGTTTGCAAGAAAATTTTTAATTTTTTTTTAATTTACAAAAAGTTTGAAACTTTTATTTACATGGCTTTTGTAAGAGAATGAACTATATTTTCATATAAAAATTATTGAAATTAAATAAACAAAAAAATAAAACTAAAGAACCAATAAAATTTCAATATCTGTCAATATCAATATCTATGCTATATTAACTTCACGCGTGTGTTAAATGTGGATTAAAAAAATAAGAAGAAACACGAACTTGAAATATCCTATGCCTGGCCTGCAATATTTACATATATTTATTGCATGCCTTATTTCCCTTTCTACTATACCATTCAACTGTCACTTTGACAATCCTTTTTAATATTCTGTCTTCTGCATAATTTATAATACGTTCATTTTACGTGCTGGCGATTGCATCGACTGCACAACATGACCAGTTAGTTGGCAACACTGGCATCATTGGCGACAAATTGCAGTCAATTCCCCTATTGCGACATGCAATTGACTGCGAACATCAAATAGCAGAGCTACAATGTGTCCTCTTGACCAAACAACCATTTAACATTTTATCAATTCCGATACTCATCCTCACTCTTCCAATCATTAATTTGCTTTGGTGAACACTCGCAAGTGTCTGTGCCAAATCGATTGTATCCTCATTGGCATTTATTTTGCGATTTCATTTCAATCACGATTGAAATTCATTGCATTCCTTGATTAAGTTCGTGTCTGCAAATGCGAAAGTTACAATCTTATTTACTCAGGCGGTTGCAAGTTGAAAAATTGTAACCCAAGTAGTGCGCTTGTGTTGGTGATAGATTTTGTAATAGCGATTCGACCATCGAAACAAACAATCTTTTACGAGTAAAACTGATTTCAACAACTATGAGCGCATCAAATATTTATGCATTTAAAGAGACCAACCAGAAGGCCAGTTAATTTTACAGACTTAGTAGTGAAACGACATTCTTGCTAAAATGTTTGAAGAGACTTGAATTTGGAAAGAGTTGCCGATGTACGAGGGCGGTTCAATAGACACCCGTGTTTGACGACAGAGGGCGCACCTGAGGGAAGTTGGTGTTAGCATCGCGTGCTGCCATATATCAGACGACAGCAAAAAAAAATTCAGACTGATTGATAGGTTAGTTTGATTTAGGCAGCTATTCGAAGAAGACGTGTTTGGTGATTTTCGCTAAGATGGAAGAAGAGGTTCGATAATTCGCTTGTTGTTTTTGGATAGGAAAAAATGCGAGGAGATAACAGCAAGGTTAGATGCTGTGTATGGGAACGCTTCGCGATCTATGACTACAGTTAGATATTGGTTCAACGAATGTAAACATGGGCGAACATCCGTTTTTGATAAGGAGCGACCAAGGCGCCCGGCAGATATGGTCACCGAGGAAATTAATCAAAAAGTCCACGACATGATTCTCGCAGATCGACGAATGAAAGTGCGCCAAGTAACAGAGGCTATAGTGGTGTCGACCGGAACGGCAATAAATATTTTACCTTATAAGTTGTCGCCCCGATGGGTGCCGCGATTGCTCACAAACAACCACAAACAGATGCGGCTGTTAACTCCGAAGCAGTGTTTGGTATATCAAAATAACACCTCTTATTGGAAAACCCTTTAGTTTATGAGGGTGGTGAAGTTTAGCTTGGGGTCAAAATACACACCTGTTTACTCACTTTTTGTCTTTAGCGGAACTTGAAAGACCCTATTTGCATCTACAGACACTGTCAAAAAAGAAACTCGAACTTGAAAGACCCATTTTGCATCTACAAACAATGTTAAAAAAGAAACTCGAACTTAGAAGGTCCTATTTGCATCTACAAACAATGTTAAAATAGAAACTCGAACTTGAAAGACTCTATTTGCATCCACAAACATTTGCTTAAAATATTTAAATGCTATTGGCTGTACGATAATTTTGCAATTAAATTAAAAAATAACAATCTTCCAACTTTTTGTGTCGCTTAATCGCCAGCGTTTACGCCTACTTTGTCTGCTTTATTGCACACAAACAAGCGCTCCTTCGCATCCGTCTTTGGCATCGGGTAACAATAAAAGATTAAATGCGGCTTAACTGGGATTATACCTGCCTGAGCAGACAGCAAGCGAAGTGAAGTAAAAAGTTGAAATCTTAAAACGGCAACTTTGGTTGATGAAAATTTAATTTCGTGAACATTAAAACGCCATATATTGGCTGTACAACTAGTTAATTTCGTATATTTTTTGTTAAAAAAAAACATTTATTTAAGTATAAAAGTGAAAAGTATTTTATTCAAAATATTGTCCATCGGAAGCGGCAACTTTTCCCCATCTTTCAGGTAATTTATGGATTCCATCCCAAAAAAACTTCTCATCTTTTGCGCTGAGAAAGTCATCAAGCCATTTTTTAATACCTTCAACATTGGTGAACCGAATTCCAGAAAGTTGAATTTGCATCAACCGAAACAAGTGGTAATCAGAAGGAGCTATTTCTGGGCTTAAAGGCGGGTGAGGTAGAATTTCGCATCCGGAATCTTCCAAATAATTTTTGACCGGTACTGCAGCATGTGGCCGAGCATTGTCATGATGGAAAATCAATTTCTCTTGTCTGGTCGCCCATTCCGGCCGTTTTTCGGCTATTGCTTGCTTCAAACGTATCAATTGTTACCTTGATCCGTGATCGTCTGGCCCGATTTAAACAGCTCACCCTTCTGATCCCACCAAATACAGAGCATTACCTTCAAACCGTGAATATTCGGCTTTGGTGTCGATTTGGCTGGTTGGCCTGGCTTCACATTTGATCTTTTACGCTTTGGGTTGTCGTAATGAATCCACTTTTCATCACCAGTGACAATACGGGGCAAAAACGATTTCTTTTTGTGGCGATTAAGCAGCATTTCAGACATCCAAAATCGTCTCTCAACGTCTCTCGGCTTCAATTCTTGTGGCACCCAATTTCCTTGTTTGTGAATGTATCCGACTGCTTTTAAACGTTTAGAAATGGCTTGTTGAGTGATTTTCAATGATTTTCCAAGTTCTTCTTGAGTTTTATATGGATCTTGATCGAGTAATGCCTCCAATTCTTCGTCTTCAAACTTTTTTGATGGACCTGATCGCTCTTTGGCTGCTGTGTCAAAATCACTACTTTTAAATCGTGCAAGCCACTGCTGACATACCCTAACCTCTGGAGCATATTCAGGATAAGCTTCTGAGAGTAAACGATGTGCTTCTGCTGCAATTTTCTTTAAATTGAAGAACAAAAGCAAACCTCTCCGCAAATGATGTTTTATTGGAACGTAATTTGACATTTTGACTGTAATAAAAAAAATGTGTGTGTTTACTAATATTCACTGTGACATATCAAATTAACTTGATTTTTTGGCGTGCTTTAACTAGCTAGCTGTCACTGTCAAAATATTGACTTCATAAATAGATATGAGGTTATTAATAAATACGAAATTAATTAGTTGCACACCCGATAATAAAAATGGCTTAGTACTTAGTGCGATTTTTAATACGATTTTTCTGAACCCAAAAAGCGTATCCCATATATGGTACAGTTAAAAATATGGAATCGTCATTGAAACTGGGTTGACTTCAAAATTTTTGGCTCACGTTAAGACTTTTTTTCAATCAGCTGATCGAAATCCATTTCAAAATATGGCAAATTTGTCAATTCGATTCGTGGCACTGGCCTACCCAAATGCAGAAGTTGAGCGCGTTTCATGTTTAATTTCATTCTCTCAAGCCAACTTCTCAGTGCGTGAGTATTTTCGTGAGTTTCGGCACTTAACTTCCATTCCATGCCTCAATTTTCAAATCGTCTCTGGCTGGTTGGCGTGAAATTTACATATCTTTAACGGCGTTCCACAAAAAATATTCTATAGCCGGATTTACGCTTCTTGGCCGGACAACCTTTTTTACATACAGCAATTTTTATAAGGAAGGAGGCCACAACTACATAGAAAAATCTGTGTTGTATTATACCCTGGAATTTTTTACAATGCAGCCTAATTTTTTCACAATTCAAGAACTCTATAAAAAACGCTTTTGTGCTCGGATTTATGTAGCCTCAAAACGAAAATGGATCTACCCGTTGAAAACAAAATCCATAGCTAAAATCATGGCTAAGCATGCAAGTAGGTATTTCAGGATTTAGTTCTTTGCACACAGAGTTGAAGAATTTAAATTTTTGCAAAGGTGTTGTAGATCCAGATAAACCCATTTCCAAAGCCACTCTGCTGCAATTAGTGAATGGTATTGCAGAAAATGCGGTTAGTGTACCCAACCGAGCGGCTCATCCAAATAGCAATCAATTTAAATTAATAGCACCAAAACGCCCAGAAACAACTGGGGAAGAAGCAGAATAAACTATGTAGTATGAATCGCATATTCATGAGACAAGAGACAACAACTCAGAAAACTACATAATTCAGCTACAGAGATTAGAAGTTGGCACACCAACAAGGCTCATGCTACCTATGCAGCACGTGCAACATCCCAGCAAAAAAAAAACTAAAAAAACAAGTAGTAAATCGGCCCACGCGCCAAGTGAAAAGGAAAGGAATTAATCTTTCACGCATAGACCCGCCCGTCCGTCCGTCCGTCCGTCCATTGACTTAGTAGGGACGTTGAAGATTTTAATTTTTGTGTCAATTGATTTCGAAGAAGGTGTGGTTTAGATCTGCAATCATTAACAGCTAACGGCGCATTGCAACAGGCCAACAGAAACCCACAGCGTGGATGGAAGAAGAAAATGCAAAGTATTCTTACAGTTGAGTGAACCACAGAAAAACCTAAATGAATGAATGACGACTGACAGGGCGAGTAATTGTGTGAATGCGAGCAGGGCAGGGAAGTAGAGAATGGGTGAAATTAATCGCTGAATAGAAATGAAATAGATGGAAAAAAAGATATACAAAGTTACTACAAAAATAGGTCACAAAGGGTAAGATGCCTGTAAACTCCACACGCCGACAACACACTTGCCACACACAGCAACAGCCAGCAACAACGAGCAACAGCATGCAAATGATGCAAGTGATTGGTGTGCAACAACACGAAAAACAGAAAAAACAGAGTGTCCAGGTCATTCAAAAAACATAAATGCATAAAACATAAGCCGCATAAAGTGTTGGTATTAGGATAACAACGCCAACGCAGGGCAGAGTGCAACGCAATTCGATGCACAACGAAGGAATAATTAAAAGCAAATATGCAATGATAACAACAACAACAACAGCCAGAGCGGTGGGATTAAAGAAAAAACAAAGGCAAATGCAACAAACAACGAACGCATTTAAATTCAAATCTCGAATGCAAATTCCAGAAGAATGCAGGACGGGGGAGGGCAAAGGGCCGAAGTATTACTTTGCACGATGCAGTGCTTTGTGCGTCTGTATGTATGTATGTGCACGTCCTTAGCTATGTATTTATGCGCCCTGCTGGAAATGAAATGGGACAATGTGGAGATGTCGGAGATAAAAATGGAGTATGGAAGAGGATGCCAATGAAAATATAAAAAGAAGGATTTTAGATTTGCAAATTAAAAACGGAATATAGTGAAGAGAGGGAAAAATATAAAAACAAAAACAAAAATATGAAAATAACAAAAATTTTATTTTTTCAAAATTTTTTTTTATTTTATTTTATTTTATAAAGGTTTACATAACAATAAAATTATTATACAAACTGAAAGTAGTGCAGCGCTAGCATCGGACGCTTTCGGCTGGCAGGTTGATTATGGCTCGATTAGATCCGACGAAGTAGATCAGTATCTTTGAGATAGTTATGTAATATAGATATGTTGGTTTCGGTTGGATTTTTTAATATTTCAAGAGGGTCAATGTTGCGAAAGTAATGATGTTTAGTCGATGCAAGGTTAGAGCATGAAGACAGAATAGATATGGTAAAGTGCCTCAAGGAAAATATGAAAAATTAAGAACTTTAGTTTTTCAAAATAAAAACGGAATATGGTAAAGGATTCCAAGGAGAGTATAAAAACAATAATTTAATTTTTTTTTAATAAAAACGCAGTATAGTGAAGGGACCCAAAGTAAGAATAAAAATATTTTCATTTTTTTCAAAATAAAAAGCGTTCCTATACTCGAGATCCAACGAAAATATAAAAAAAACAGAATTTTAGATTTATAAAATAATGGAATATAGTAAAGGAGCCCAAGAAAAATATAAGCACCAAAACATTTTCTCAAAATAAAAACGAAGTGCCGTGAAGGGTCTCAGAAAATTAAGAAAAAAAAGAATTTAATTTTTTTTTTTCAAAATAAGAACGGAATATGATAAAAAAAATATAAAAAAAAAAACTTTTTGTTTTCAAAATAAAAACGGAGAGTAAAGGGGCCTAAGAAAAATATTCAAAAAAAAAAGAAGGATTTTTGCAAAGTAAAAACGGAATATGATAAAGGGCCTCAGAAACAAAAAAAAAAAACAAAAAAGAATTTTAGTTTTACAAAAAAAAAAAAACAAATGGAGTACAGTAAAACACAAACAAACAAAAATATAAAAAAAAACAGAATTTTAGTTTTGCAAAATAAGAACGGAATATCATAGAAGGCGACGAAAATAAAAAAAAATTGTATTTGTTCAAAATTGAAACGGAGTACAGCAAAGGGACCCGGGAAAAATAAAAAAAAGAATTTATTTTTTTCCGAAATAAAAACGGTATATGGTAAAGGGGTCCAAGGAAAATACAAAAAAAATATATATTTTTTCAAACTAAAAACCGAATACAATAAAGGGTCTCAAAGTAAATATAAACAAAAAAGATTTTTATTGTTTCAAAATTAAAAGGGAGTATAGGAAAGTGTTCCCAGGAAAATATAGAAAACAAGAATTTTAGATTTTCAAAATAAAAACCTGAATATCGAGAAGAGGGAAAGAAAATATAAAAAAAAATAATTTTTTCGAAATTGAAACGGACGGAGTACAGCAAAGGACCAAAACAAAAAAAAAGTTAGTTTTGTTTTTTAATACCAACTGAGTAGGTAAAGAGGCTTAAGACAAATATAAAAAAAAAAAAAAATATTAAAAATATAAAAAAAAAATATTTTTCAAAGTAAAAACATAATATGGTGAAGGGAGGGAGAAAATATAAACAAAATTTATATTTGCAAAATGGGGGACCAATAAAAATATGAAAAGAACCAAAAATTTATTATTTCAAAATAAAAAAGGAATACAGTAAAGGGGCTCAAAGTAAATATCAAAAAAATTTTTTTTTTTTCAAAATACAAAGCGAGTATAGGAAAGGGTTCCACGGAAAATATAAAAAACTAGAATTTTAGATTTTCAAAATAACGTAATATGGTAAAGGAACCTAGGGAAATTATAAAAACAAAAATACTTTTCCAAAATAAAAACGGAGTATATTAAAGGGTTACCAGAAAACTATAAAAAAAACATAAAATTTATTTTTTCTCAAAATAAAAAAGCTTAATATGGTAAAGGGGCAAAGAAAACATATAAGTATATATTTCTTTTAATGAAACAGATTACAGTAAAGGGGACCAAGAAAAGTATAAAAAGACCAACAATTTTAGTTTTTTTTAATAAAAACCGAATACGTAAAGGGGCCAACAAAAAAACTGTAAACAAAAAAAAAATTATAAAAACAAAAATGTATTTTTGCAAAATTGGGGACCATGAAAAATATGAAAAGAGCAAAAATTTTAGTTTTTCGAAATAAATTATTTCACAATAAAAACACGGAATAAGGTAAAGGGCCCAGAAAAAAAAAGAATTCAATTTTTTTTCAAAATAAGAATACAATAGTAAATGGTCTCAAAGCAAGCAAATATAAAAGAAAAAGAATTTTATTTTTTCCAAATAAAAACGGAGTGTTATTGCCCAAGGAAAATGTACAAAAAAACCAAAATATTATTTTTGTAAAATAAAAACGGAATACAGTAGAGGCTTCCCAGAAAAATATAAAAAAAAATTGAATTTTTTCTAAAAAATTTTTTTTTTTTTTTTTAATTTTTGTTTTCGTTGTTCACTCCTCTCGGAAGCATAGGGCCTCGACAAGACTTTTCGATCGCACACGGTTCTGTGCTGTTGTTTTTTCACCATCCCATGAGATGTCGGCATCTGCTAGTTCGGGCAACATCGACCTTCTCCAAGTAGCTTTTGGTCGACCGCGACCTCTGCTCCTTTGCGGGTTCCTGTCCAGTGCCGATCTTGTGATGCTATCAGGTGCTTTTCTCAACGTGTGACCTAACCATCGCCAATTTCTGCGTTTGATTTTCCTAAGGGTGGGTTCCTCATTCGTTAATTGAATTGTTAAACGGGCGGGTGCGGTTTAACTTTTAATCTCGCTTCCATAAGCAATATTCGTTTTTATTCGCGCTTCCCTCTGAGTAAAGTTTTTTTTTTTAATTTATCTTTAGAAATCACTGAAGATTTTTGAAGTGCGTCATTACTGATGGTGTTTGGTCAGAATATTCTGCAGATGATGCAGAGGCATTGTTGATGAAGGATTGTAGCCTCTGTGTGATGGTGTTAGAGACCAGCCTTGTTTCACTTCCGTACAGCAATACTGACTTCACCCATGAGCTGAATATTCGCAGTTTAGAACGCCTGGACATGTGCGAACTCCCCCACACTGTATGCATTCGGCCGAACGTCGCTCTTCCTTTGTTTAGCCTGCATGCCTGTTGACATCTTCAACTGTTCCATCATCTGCCGTGATGGTGCAGCCGAGGTAGCAGAAGCTTTCGTCAAATTCCACCGGGCATACGTCAACCAATATTTTCCTTGAGTTATTGTGGTTAACTCTCATGGCCTTGGTCTTAGCGATGTTGACCTCCAGTCCGACAGTGCGTGCCAGCGCGAATGGTATGTCCGCCTTCGCTTGCGTGTCAGAGAGTTTGTGAGAGAGGAGGCATATGTCATCGGCGAAGTCTAGGTCCTTAAGCTGTCTGGTGAAACTCCATACGCTGCCGTTTTTGTGCAGGGTCAGTTGGCTCATGACGTCATCAAGGATGATGGTGAAGAGAAGGGGCGACAGGGTACAACCTTGCCCTACACCTGCGTTGGTGGTGAAGGGATCGCTGATGTCGCCTTTGAGAAGCACTGTCGGTTCGGAGTTCTCGTAGAGGGCTTTGATGAGGCGGATTATCTAGGAAAATATAAAAAAGTGAAATTTGTAGCAACGCTGCTTTCATTCCATTGCCTATTCGCAATAGTTCTAATAGGAGGAGGAGCTCGGCCAAACACCTAACAGAAGTGCATGCGCCAATAATTTATTTATTTATTCTGAATAGTTCCAAAAAAATTAAAAAAGGAAAATTTTGAAAAATATCGGTACTTGATAATTCTGATATGAACTTGAAAATTTTCAAAAAAATTTGGTAAATTTTTTTTGTTTTTTTTTTCTCTTTAGCTTAGGCGTTTTTTCATTTATAAATCATTTGCTGAAATATTCTAAAGAAAAAGACATAATTTCCTCGTTTTTCCTACAGGGTATTTGTGCGCCCATGCATACTCGCATTTGTATGTTGTATACGAGTGTAGGTGTTGGCTCGACGCGATTTGTTTTTTTTTATATCGATGCAAAAGGGATTGCACTAAGCAATCTTATTATCCTTTATGCTTAACATTCACAAGAGCTTAAATGGAGTTGATGCATTGCCCGCTGAATGAGAAGGTAAATTGAAAACCAACAAAAAACGATAAACAAACACTGTGCGAGGATTCGCCCTTCCCCTCCACGGTAAGCTGGTGCTCACTATAATTGTTGTCTTACTCGTAGCAGTAAAGCTAAAGTGATTTGAATTTAGTTGCAACTTGGGACCTGCAACACGATGTGGCACTCGGTTAGTATTCAAAAGCGTGTTTGCATAAAATACCCATTTGCTGCTAAGTTGAATCTGCATATTTTATTTGCTGTTGTTTTTGTCTGTTATCATTTTTTGTTATCGTAAATGCTTATTTCTTATAGCTTAGTTTCTTTTATGAAAGCGACATACATTCATACAAACATTTTTTCTGCGAGGAAAAATACTCTTAAGCTTCTTTTATGGTTTTCTAACCAAGCGCTGGGTTAAAGACTCGGCCAATGGCGTAGTTCTTCTAACATCGATATCATACAAAGTGATACTTGGATCAATTTGCGCAACGCCATAATACGTCAAAAAACGTGAGTATACAAAATGGTTTTTCACATGCCGATGGTTGATGACGAAATTCAGAATAGCAGATATGACCACCTTTTGCCTTGACTATGGCCTTGAGACGGTCCAGCAATGAATCGCGAGCTGTCCGAATGTGACTTGCAGGTATTTTGGCCCACTCGCGGAGAATGGCTTTTCTCAGCGCCTCGAGACTGGTGAATCTTCTCGTCCGAACCTTCTTTCCAAAATGACCCAAAGAGAATAATCCATCGGATTTCTGTGTAGTGAATTTGAGAGCCACTGTGTGGACGTTATGAAGTTCGAAACGTTGATTTTAAGCCATTCTTGATTCACTCGAGCTTTGTGAGACGGTGCCGTGTCCTGTTAAAACGCCCATGGTCTGCCAACGAAATGTTTGTCTGCCCACGGCTTCAAAGCAACCTCCAGAATACTTTTCCGATAATATTTCTCATTTACTTTGACTCCAGGCTCGACGAAAACGATTGGAGAGCGCCCATCTGAGGCTTCGGCGGCCCAAACCAATACCTGTGGCGCGTGCTGCCTCCTGGTGACTAATCGCCGACTCAAATTCTCGTATGAACGGCCGGTCAAATAAACTATGTCATCTTGGGAGTTTACGAATTGCTCAATATGAAAAATTTTCTTATCAGAAAACACAATGTTCGGACCAGCGAAGCAACACCTTCGCTCTCTCAACTCTGACTTGTTACTGCTTTGGTGTGAGATCATGCGCCATTTCTGCCATGAAAAAGCTCCTCATAAAAAAAAATATCAGCAATTCGGAGTCGGCTTAAGACTGTATGTCCTTCCATTTGTGGAACAACATCAAGACGCACACCACAAATACGACGAGGAGCTAGGCCAAACACCTAACAGAAATGTATGCGCCAATTATTTATTTTATTTATTTTTTTAATTTTAGCTCAACTTTTTTTTCGAGTAAAATTTTTTTTAAGTTTTGTTTTTTGTTTAAATAGTGCTTTAACCGAAATCGTGTAAGTAAAAATTTTAAATTTATAACAAATTTCAGCAAATTGGCATTTAAATTGTAAACTGTACTTCTAACTTTTTTAAGAATTTTTGGGTATACTGCTGTATGGCCCATGAAATTTTAGTAAAAGAAGCATCAGTTTTAAGTCACTAAGAAATCGCGTTGATGTTAAATTTTTTGTTTTTTTGCTGAAGGGATTTTTCGACCAATTTTATAAAAAATTCTAGAAAAGGCAATTTTAGACCGTTTTTCCAATTTTTTTTTAAACGCTCATAAATGATTTTATAAGACATTTTCTAGGCCCGAATTTAAATTATTTTTTTTATTACATATATCAAATCACACCCCTGAATAGGGGTATTTTTATGAAAGTTCAGAAACTTTAGAAACAAAAAATTCAGAAAAACTTTAAAAATAAAAAATTTAGAGAAACTTTAAAAACAAAAATTTAGAAAAACTTTAAAAGAAAAAAAATTAGAAAAACTTTAAAAACAAGAAATTCAGAAAAACTTTAAGAACAAAAAATTTAGAAAAACTTTAAAAACAAAAAATTCAGAAAAACTTAAAAAACAAAAAATTCAGAAAAACTTAAAAAAAAAATTCAGAAAATCTTTAAAAACAAAGACTTCAGAGAAACTTTAAAAACAAAAAATTGAGAAAAACTTTAACAACAAAAAATTCAGAGAAACTTTAAAAACAAAAAATTTAGAAAAACTTTAAAAACAAAAACTTCAGAGAAACTTTAAAAACAAAGACTTCAGAGAAACTTTAAAAATAAAAAATTCAGAAAAACTTTAAAAACAAAAAATTCAGAAAAACTTTAAAAATAAAAAATGTAGAGAAACTTTAAAAACAAAAATTTAGAAAAACTTTAAAAGAAAAAAAAATTAGAAAAACTTTAAAAACAAGAAATTCAGAAAAACTTTAAGAACAAAAAATTTAGAAAAACTTTAAAAACAAAAAATTCAGAAAAACTTAAAAAACAAAAAATTCAGAAAAACTTAAAAAAAAAATTCAGAAAATCTTTAAAAACAAAGACTTCAGAGAAACTTTAAAAACAAAAAATTGAGAAAAACTTTAACAACAAAAAATTCAGAGAAACTCTAAAAATAAAAACTTCAGAAAAACTTTAAAAACAAAGACTTCAGAGAAACTTTAAAAACAAAAAATTGAGAAAAACTTTAACAACAAAAAATTCAGAGAAACTTTAAAAACAAAAAATTTAGAAAAACTTTAAAAACAAAAACTTCAGAGAAACTTTAAAAAGAAAAAAATTCAGAAAAACTTTAAAAAGAAAAAAATTCAAAAAAACTTTAAAAGCAAAAAATTCAGAGAAACTTTAGAAACAAAAACTTCAAAAAAACTTTAAAAACAAAAAATTTAGAAAAACTTTAAAAATAAAAATTCAGAAAAACTTTAAAAACAAAAACTTCAGAGAAACTTTAAAAACAAAAAATTCAGAAAAACTTTAAAAAGAAAAAATTCAAAAAAACTTTAAAAGCAAAAAATTCAGAGAAACTTTAGAAACAAAAACTTCAAAAAAACTTTAAAAACAAAAAATTTAGAAAAACTTTAAAAATAAAAATTCAGAAAAACTTTAAAAACCAAAACTTCAGAGGAACTTAAAAAACAAAAAAATTTTAAAAACAAAAAATTTAATTTTGTTTATTCAAATTCGGTTTGGTATTATTTTATTGTAGTTCTAATCAACGGTTATACGAGCACTTCAGAGCACTTAAGTGGTGACTATATCGAAACTTAAAAACTAATTTTTTTCATGGATAAACATTGAATATTTAGAGGAAAAGTTTTTAAAAATTTAAATATACGTTTTTCGGTTGCAGAATCCGAATTCATTGCCCGTTTGCCCTTATGAGGCCAAATGGAAGATTAATTCACGGGCAAGCATAGAATATTCACCGGAACAATTTTCAAAAATTGATATTTACGGATTTGGGTTGATAATCTCTTCCAAATAGCAAAATAGATTAACGAAACCAACGCAAGACTGAGTCTTGTCGAGGCCCTATGCTATCGAGTGGAGTAAACAAGGAAAAAAAAATCTCTTCCAAAATCATTTACGAGCATTTAAAAATAAATATTTTTAAAATCGGTCTACAATCGGGTCTCGTTGTCTCGTTCAACAAAATTGGTCGAAAAATCTCCATTCTGCGGCGTTTAGCATTCTATCCCATATAGAAACGATTTTTGTTTGTGGAAAAAGACGCAAGATCGTTTGCAAAAAAAATGTATTTAAAATTTTCTAAAGAACCTTTTTACACCTTTTGTAAATTTCTTTTCAAATTTTTTTTGGGTTTTTTTTGTTTTGTTTTTTTTGCTTTCATTTTTTTCATTTCATTTTTTTCACTTCCTTAAGATTAAGCGGCATACTACTCGTAAATCCGAAAATCCTTGCATCAGAAGTTTATTCATTGCATACACCAAACCATTTCCGAAAGAAAAAATGTTGAGTTTAATGTATTTTCTCCACTCTAGTTTTGTCCAATACTCTACAGGTTTAAAGGTATTGTTCCGCTTTTATGTCATACTCACCATTCCAATGCTCTAAACCTGAACGCAGATTGAATGTTGTCACACTTGCGCTTTGTTTGCGGCACTGCCTATGCGTAATCCTACGGGACCAAACAGCTTACACTTACAAGATTCTATTGAAAATCAGATAGAGCAATGAAGTCAAGGAAATAGGCAAAAATCTAATTTAAAATAATATGTGCGTAATGAAAAATGTTCTTACAAACATATCTGTAAATACTTATCTGCATATTAGGGTGGTACAGAAACAAAATCTTAATGCTACTCCCAATATTTTTACTGTGGCGAAAACAATGAGATCCTTATTTTTGATTTTTTTTCTTTTGAATTAATCTTAGCAATACATTTTTAGGATATTTAAAAAACATTTGGAAACATCATTAGATTTATTTGAATTTTGCTCTTCAACCGCATGGCCTGTTGTGCTCTCTACTCATCACAGTACCTCATCCAAACCCAGTTCCCTTATTGAACTTAAGATAGAACTCAGTTGGACTGAGTGTTTGTGCCCGTCTTCTGGCTGCAAATGGCCGAGATGTCTCAACCTTCCCCACGCTATAACACTGCATTCAAGAAAAAGGTATATTGGAGTCTCCTGGGATTGGTCGCAGAAACGACAGGCATCAGTGGGGTATATCCCGCTCATGTACAAATAACTGCGCAGCCTGCAATGGCCTGTGGGAATGCCCGTGTGAATTCTAAGTTAAATCTTGGGGAGAGTTAAGAATTTTTTAAACCTCTTTTGATTCTACTCCCCCAGCAGGGATTTTGCCTGGTATAGCCCAGCAGTTTGACACCAGCTAACCCCCTTATCCCTACCTCTTCACTGATAAGCTTTTCCTTGATGGTGTGTAGTCCCATAGCATAGAAGGGCTCGGGTTCCATTAACAACGTGACAGCATCCTCTTGGCAAAACATCCGCTACTTCGTTCCCACTTCTACCCCTGAGTCCTGTGAACCAAATTAGCCAGATGAATTACACTCAGGGACCAGGAAAACGGCCCAATAATCGTTTTCGCACTAACTTTTTCGTCGTAAAGAGGTACCTCTTGAATTTCGTGAGAATTTTCAGTGGAGTAAATTCGGCAATTTTGCTTGTTTACTGTCCCATTCAATAAGGAATGAGCCTCATCGGACATGATCATTTTGTTCCAAAATTGCTCGTCATCTTCAGCCATTTCGATGACTCTTCGGGCCCATTCCAATCGACAAGGCTTGTCCGCAGGCAACAATCTTTGCGTTAATTCAATCTTATACGGGAATAAATGCAAATCAATGCGGATAATTCGTTGTAAGGTGGTCCGAGCAATGCCCAATTCCTGGGAACGGCAATTTTGGGATGTCCTTGGCGACGTCTCAACACTGGCCCGTACAAGAACAATATTCTCAGCCGATCTCTTTGGGGGGTTTGATTTGGCCTTGATTTGGATTAGAAAGAGCATCACCAGTCGAGCATCATCTTTCGTACAAACGTTTAATGGTGTTCTTAGAAGGCGCACTTTTCACATTACTTAATTTTTTATACGCACGTTGAGTTTTCACAATTGACTTCTTTTGTTGAATGTAAATTTCAACAATTTGGGAGCGCTCGCGTGGCGTGTACTGTTCCATGGTAAAAATCTATATGGACATTAGGAAAATAAAATAAAAAAGGCGATTTTTTGAAAATTCGAACTGTATGTCCTCCTCGTTCCTCACGTGCGGCCTGCTGGACAAATTTTAAATGCTCGTAGAAACGTTTTTAAAACAGTTATTGAACTAGTGATCATTTATATAGCCAGCTGCACATGTTGTTTGTACTAAAATGTAAACACTTTTTCTCAAAGCTGGTAATACTGTAAAATAAAACACATTGAGTCTCATCACCTGAACGAAAAACAGTTTTAGTAAAGTAGTAAGCCAAAATATTTGAAATTTTCAAAATTGTGAAGCAGAAAAAATCGAAATAATATTTAATATTATTGTTTAAACTACAGTTAACAAGGTAATGTATAAATTCTTTCAACTACTTACTTCTAATACCCTTATCTTTGGCAATTTTTCTCATGACCAGCCAGCTGCACATTTGTAACGTATTAGTATAAATATGGCAAGTAAACTTTCAGAGCAGCAAAAATTCGATATACTCTTGGAAAGTGATGTTGAGGGAATGCCAGACGATGAAGACGATATGGAGGAGCAAATTGGGCTAGATTTGGAGGAAGAAACAACCTCGGAATTATTCGATGAAGAAGAACCTTCCATACCCGAAGTTCTGCAGCAAACACAAAACAGAAAATTTAAATGGTTTTCAAAAAACTTTACCAATTCTTCTGATTGTCCTGACGAACTTGAATGAGATGTTGAAAATAGACAGATGTGGATATTGTCGGACATTGTGAATATTTCAACGACGATTTCTGGAGTTTGATTTCAGAAAAAAGTAATATGTACGCTCATCAAAACAACAACCGTTTAACCGCACCTCCTTCTGAGTACAAAAAGCTTGTAGGCGCTCATATTATAGCGGAGTGCATGAAACTTCCAAGGAAACGTATGTATTATCGACCTCAAATAAAAGTTCCAGATATCACCCAAATCCCTAGAGATCGATTTTTCAAGTTGAGAAATGCCATGCATTTTGTTGTATGTCAGTTACCGAAGAGGATAAAAAAGATAATCTTTGGAGAATTCGACCAGTACTAGACGTTTTGTTGGGAAAGTGTAGATCGATACCTAAGCCCAATAAATGTAGCATCGACGAGCAAATGATTCCATTTTCAGGAAAAATGAGTCTTAAACAATACGTTAAAAGTAAACCAAATCCAGTGGGATTGAAAAACTTTCTTTTAACATCGACTGATGGTTTGATACTGGACTTTTTTATATACCAAGGGGCAAATACATGGCCCGACGGAAGGCCTGATAAATATTTGGGAATTGGTGGTACGGTAGTAAAAACACCTTCTACACACCTCAATAAAGGTTGTGAGATATACATTGATCGCTATTTTACCTCTATAGCTATTCTCGAGTATTTGTTGGATAAAGGTATATTTGCAACAGGTACTACATAATCAACTTAACAGAGTGCCTAAGGAACTTCGGGCAAAGTTATCGAACGACAAAGCGTTGTTAAAAAAGGGAAGAGATAGCTTCGAAGAATTCATAAGAGAAGATGATAAATTGTGCATTGTTAAGTGGATTGATAAGTCGCTCTGTATTAATAGCTTCAACATCGAGTGGATCACATCCTCTTCAATCCGCTCGACGATGGGATAAAGTAGGCAGAAAATACATCAACATCGATTGTCCAAATGCGATTTTACGTTATAACCAATGCATGGGAGGAGTAGTTGTAGCGGATAGGTACGTCTCCTATTATAGGATTGCTATTCGCACCGAAAAGTGGCCTTTAAAGGTATTTTGGCACTTTGTCGATGTCGCTGCATGCAACTCTTGGATTTTGTATAAAAGAGATAAATATGCATGTGGTGAAAACCAAAAAAAATATAATGGATCTGCTTGACTTCAAGTTCTA
>JAYXIM010000691.1:0-21807 GCA_037575425.1 Anastrepha fraterculus | reverse complement strand
ATGCAACACACACTTTATGCCTCATAAAACGTTCGCTGCATGCCACACTTGTGCGCCAGGATGTCTTTATTCAGCGCACTTGTATTCTAATGCCACAGCTTAGGATGTACGTTGTATGTATGTATGTATGTATGCATGTTTGCATGAGTGTGTGTGTGTATAAATATGTCTACCTACTTGCACATACACACCAAATGTTTGCCTATGCAAGGCACGTGTGTGCTGCCGTTTTTAATCCTTTTGCATATAAACAAACCAAGCAGCTCCTTTCCGCAGCTGCAGTTCAACTCCAACGTAGGCGTGTAAGTAAATTAAAACGAAGCTGAACCATCTGGGGAAATTTGCAATTTTTCATTTTCTTACTCCTCCCTACCACACTCAATTGTTGTGTTGTTGCTATTGATTCATTGTTTTAGGTGTTGCTGCTGCCATATTTTGCTTAACTATCGCATTGTTCACCAATGCGCCCTGCATGCAAATACACACACACACATACTTATGCATCCACACACATACATATATGTATACTTTGGAAAATCCGCAAACTACATACACACACCTCATTCCCTCATTCCCTCATTCATATGCAAAAATGCCGAGATCCCTTTAAGCGCTCTTGTGTCGCATACTTCCTGCTCAGCCACCGGCTGGCTGCATGAATGAATAGCAAATCAATGGTATTTTTATAGTTTACTCATGCGGTTATGTTGTGTGCGTGTTGTTGTCTTTGTAAACGGCTTAGCCACAGCTTTAGTAGTAGTTTTTAGTGTTAGTGAGATTTTCATTGCATCAGCATCAGCATCAGTATCAAAGGAATGAAAGTGAAACCTCAGCGGCTTGGAGTTGTGTGTTGAGCTGAGTTGATTTCGAGTCGAGCTGCATTGAGCTGTTGGATATGCAAAATTGTTTATGTTAACTACAGCAAGCATCCATGGACACATACGTTTAGGTAAATGTGGGTGGGCTGTGGCTTAGATGAAAACTGTTTTGCTATTTTGAAAGAATAACCGCAGCGGCATAATTTCTTTAAGGACATTTCGCTATAAAAATTCAACCGCATTGTGAGACTGCAAATTTTTAAGCATAAGACTGTGCGACACCATTTAAGTTCTCTGGGCACTCGGGTAACATCTTTGATTTATAACCAAGCATCAACTAAAACATCCTGCAATGCGCTGTTGTTATAGGCTTTTGAATTTCGCAGTTTGAAACGAAATAAAATTAGCCATACTGTAGAAGAAATAAATTAAACGATAACAGATTTGACAAGGCTCTCATCATGCCCGTCCTAACGTATGGCGCAGAAGCTTGGACGATGACAATATCCGATGAAGCGAAGCTTGGAGTGTTTGAGAGAAAGACTCTGCGTAAGATTTTTGGACCTTTGCACGTTGGCAACGGCGATGGAACGATGAGCTGTATGAGCTTTACGACGACATAGACATAGCGCAGCGAATAAAGATCCAGCGGCTACGTTAGCTGGGTCATCTCGTCCAAATGGATATAAAAACGCTCCGGCCCTGAAAGTATTCGATGCGATACCAGCTGGTGGTAGCAGAAGAAGAAGAAGACGTTGGAAAGATCAGGTGGAGAAGGACTTGGCTTCACTTGGTGTGACTAACTGGCGACGGATAGCACGAGAAAGAAACGACTGGCGCTCTTTGTTAGACTCGGCCGAAATCGCGTAAGCGGTTATCGCGCCAATTAAGAAGAAGAAGAACAGATTTGACACAGAAAAGAAAACTTACTTAATGTGTAGGTGCGCAACTAAGTTCTCGCTGTTTTTTTTGATGAAAATACAACTTTATTCTGAAAAAAAGGTTACAAGTGAATCACTGAAAGTATTGCACATCGCTGGCTACTACTTTTTCCCATCTTTCTGGTAGATCTCGTATACCGTGGCGGTAAAACTGTTTAGCTTTTGCAGGATCAAGCCATTTTTTATGTCTTCATATGAATGGAACTGCTGGTCAGCTAGGCCATGTGCCATCGATCGGAACAGGTGATAATTGGATGGCGCAATATTTGGAGAATATGGCGGGAATATGGAGGATTTCCCAATTCAATGTTCCCAGGTGGGTTTTAACGGGTTTGGCAATGTGAGGCCGAGCGTTGTCATGCTGTAGAATCACTTTTTCATGCCTCTCCGCGTATTGCGGCCGGCTCTCGCGCAGTGCTCGGTTCAATCGCATCAATTGAAGTCGATACCGATCACCAGTTCATAATAAATCACACCAACTTGGTGCCACCAAACACATAGCATAACCTTCGCAGCGTAAATATTCGGCCGAGGCGACGTCGTAGAAGCATGACCGGGAAGTCCCCATGACTTTCTTTTCTTTGGATTGTTGTAATCAATCCATTTCTCATCACCTGTCACGATGCGATGAAGAAAACCCTTCCTTTTTTTGCCGCCGGAGCAGTTCTTCACAGGTGAAACGTCGAAAAAGCGACGTTCTACATCCCTTGGTTTTAACTCCTAAGGAACCAAAGTACCTGCTTCTCTCTAGTAATACTGAAGCAAGCTCTTCTTGCATTCGATACGGATCCTCATTGAGCAATGCCTCCAATTCAGCGTCTTCGAAGGTTTTTGGCCTTCCTTCTCGCGGACGGTCGTCAACATTAAAATCACCATCTCTGAAGCGACGAACCAATCTCGGCACGTTGTTTCACTTAAAACAGCATCTCTATGAACTTTTTGCAGCTCTCGATGCGTTTCTGCCGCCGTTTTTTTTTTCGAATGAAAGAGGAAAATCAACACTTCCCGCAAATGACGATTATTCGGCACAAAATCAGACATTTATAGGATACCAAAACAAAATCACTAACATGTCGAAGCAGTTTGTTTACCATATGTCTCAGCTTGGTTTATGACGTTTAGGTTATGTTAGAATCGACTAGCACACATTGCTGGTGCCAGTATGCATACCAATCAGAGGGGTCGGCTGGTTGAGAACACCGTCGCAGCGCTGGACCTTGTTCTTCTGAACACTCCTAGGGTATATACGTACGACTGCAAAAGGGGAAACTCCATCATCGACCTTGCCTTTGCGGACCGGCTAACTGCGAATACGACCATCTGGACGGTAGATAAAGACATTCATTCGCATGGCGATCATCTGGCCATTATGATAAAAACGTCGTAAATACAAAACGGGTGTCCGCAAATGGAAAAAATCAGCTTTCAACACTACCACTTTTCAAAATGCTTGGGAAAGCGTGCATATTGACGGAGCGATTGCAGAAACCCTGGCGGAACAAGTTGTCTCTCAAATGGAAGCTTGCTGTGGCGCAACCATGCCCAGGTGCGGTGTCGGTAGGCACAAACAACCAGTTTACTGGTGGACCGATGAGATTCCATCAATCCGGAGGAAATACCTAATGGCAAGGAGAAAAGCACAAAGAGCACGGCGCCGTTCATCGCATGAAGAACTTTATGCATCCTATAAGGCTCGTAAACGCGATCTGAAGCTAGCAATCCAGCAAAGCAAAATTAGAAGCTTTAGAAAATTGGTAGACGGGGCAAATGTAGATCCATGGGGCCTAGCGTATAAAACTGTAATGTGGAAAGTGAAGGGACCGCAATCACCTCAACCCACGTGACCACTGCTATTACAACAAGTGGTATTAACGCTCTTCCGGTCCCAGAAAGACAGTGATAGCTCAACGGACAAATACGACTTAGAGCCGAGTATACCTTCGGTAACAGCAGATGAAGTGCTTGGTACAGTGAACCGTATTAAAGACCGAAAGGCCCCAGGGCCAGATGGTAAACTTAACGCTGCCTTTAAGACAGCTGTACTATACATACGAAACCACACCTTTTTGTGAATCTGTACGAAACTTGACTTAGAGAGCGAACTTTCCCAAATAGATGGAAGATACAACGACTCGTGCTGCTCCTCAAACCAGGAAAGCAACCTGATGAACCATTAGCATACAGACCGCTTTGTATTCTCGATACGGTGGGAAAGGTATACGCACGTATCATATGCGACCGGCTACAAGTCTATCTCCAATGCCCATCTGGTCTATCGGACAATCAGTAGGGTTTTCGAAAGGCAAGGTCAACAGTAGATGCAATCAGAACTGTGACAGACATGGCGCACGAAGCAATCAGTGGTGGGCACTTGCATATGAAGTACTGCGCTATCATTACACTGGACATCAAAAATGCATTCAACTCTGCAAAGTGGGGCAACATTTTAATGTCTCTGAAAGAACTACGTGTACCGGGTTACTACTGCGCATAATTCGTAGTTACCTCACCAACAGAATTCTGCAATGAGATACAGATTGTGACCAAAAAACATACCAAATCACTGGCGGGGTTCCCCAAGGATCTGTCCTTGGTTCAATACTTTGGAATGTCATGTACGACGGGGTCCTGAAACTAAAACTACCAGACGGTGTTACTATTGTAGGATATGCAGATATTGCGCATGTAGTTACAGATAGATACATAGACCAGCTGGAAGCAAAAAGCAATGAGCAAGGGTGAGGCTATGGTAGGCAAAATCCGGATTGGAATTGGCAGCCCAAAAAACCGAGGCGATACTCATCAGTGGGCGGAGAAAAAAAGAGGAAATAAAACTACGTATAGGTACCAATGAAATACTCTCTAAGGAGTCGATTAAGTGTGTATCTTGGCGTGATAATAGACAGGAGACTTAGCCACAAGCAGCACCTATCTGCAGCAAGCGCGAAAGCTGATGTTATCAATGGAGCGCTTACACGAATGTTGCCTAATATTGCCGGCACGAAAGGCAGCACAAGACGTGTCTTATCGACGGTTGTAGACTCCGTAGTCTTTTATGCTGTCCCGATATGGGTCTGAGCTAAAACGCCCAGCATACAATACGCAGCACAGGTACTTCGCCGAAGTGCAATAAGGGTGGCTTGTGGCTACAGAACGGTCTCGAGACCAACAGGTGTTATTTCGGGCAAACTACCAGCCGACATCCAGGAATTCAGCCGTCTCTATGGCAGGCGACGGGCTAAGCCGTCATTAGAAGAAAAAGCTGAAGAGAGACTGCATTCGATAGAAGAATGACAAAGCAGATGGGATTCTTTAACCAACGGACGTTGGACTCATAGGCTTATTTCAAATATTAGCCAATGGGTGACCAGGAAACACGGAGACGTTAATTACTACGTCGCTCAAATACTGTGTGACCACGGTTGTTTTTTGGAGTACCTCCATCGATTTAATCTGGAGGACACCCCGTTCTGCCCAAACTGCAACAACACGATAGAAAGTGCGGAGCACGTATTCTTTCACTATGATCGTTTCAGAGAGGAGCGCCTAACCCTTAAAGCACTTCTGGGTGGTCAGCTGTGCACGGAAAATCTAATCGCCAAGATGATCGCATCAAATACTACACCTTTTCTGATGTTCCATTTGCTGCAGAACCACTTATGAAGTGGAAGCAATGGATACTATCGATAGCGTATAACCTCTATACGCCCAGTTAACCCTTTCGATACATCTTTTTATTGCGCCATCCAAAAAATCCAAATTTTTGTCTGAGTATTTATTTTAGGACCAATAACAATACAAATATTTTTTTTTTTTTTTTTTTTTGTTATTTGATTTTTTTTTAATGTTGCCATATGGCAACAAATGTTGTGTATTCGTTTCAATCGCAAATAAACTTCTTCTGCAATCTAATGCAAGTTAACACCTTACGAGAAATTTGTTGCCATATGGCAACAAGCCTAGTTTTAAAAATTAGCACAGCTTTTAAAGCTGCGAGCGAAAAATATTTATATGCCAAATGACAGATTGAACATTTTTCTATATACTTTATTCAAAAATTGTTGAAAACATTTGCCCAAAATGCCTCAAAAATCTAAAAATGCAAAATACAAATTTCAGAGTGAAGTGCTATATGCCAGAAGGCTTTCTTTAAAAATGTTGTATTACCGATAGATAATGGGCGGTTATTATTTATTTTATTTCTTATTATCCATTAAACTTCAATTTTTGAAAATATGTAACAAAAAAGTTGATATTTTTTACAAGAGGGTGTTGACGGCCTTTTAAAGTTTACTGTTGCCATATGGCAACAATATCGCGAAAGGGTTAAGAGGAACCTGGACGCAGGTACCTGTTGTGTCAATAGACGAAATGTTGCCAGGGTCCCGGGGTGGAACTCAGCCGGTAAGGAGCGACGGCACCTTTAATGATGTTTCTGACATTTTGATTTTAACCAAAAACCAAAAAAAAAACACTGCTGGCGGCATCTATTGACAAACAGCGGGAACTTAGTTGCGCACCTAATACGTACTTGTATCGGGTGTTTTCTTCGCTGCATTTCTGTTCAGTAAGGTTAGGCAAGTCCTCATGAATCGTTTAACGCCAGAACAAAGCTTCCAAATCGTGGAAATTTATTTGAAAAAGAGTCATGGAGCAGCATTGGCGGCACTAGCGATCTTACTTTCTTTCAAAGTAGGAAAGTCGCTGCGGTTAGGCGGAATGACGAGTACTATTTAGCCATGCTGACTAAATTTTTATTTCCAAATATTAATCAGCTAAACATCGACGACATTTGGTTTCAACAAAACGATGCAACTTGCCTGAGAGTGCGCATAACAATCGATTTATTGCAATATTCAGTCACCATCAATTGACGGCATAAAAATCGTATCAGCAGCGACACCTCTTTTCCGAGGGCGGAAACTTATTTCCATACCCAATAGTTTGACAGTAGCCACGCGTGATCTGTCAAACAAACCAATTGGAAAAAGTACATCCGATCTAATCACACTTTAGGTATCCTATTTTGTATCCATCATCAATAGAAAAATTGATTTCAGTTTTACTGCGAAAAGAGGTAAAAAATTGGATGGGCCAAATGGACCATGTAACTCGCAATTATTTAATGTAGTTGCCAAGCAATTATCTAAATTAACAAAATTCATTACAAGAAGATGGAATCGGGAGTGGGAGCAGGGGCTTTCTCTAAATCAGCCAATTTATCTATTTCCTTTAGACTGCCAAATACTGCTAGGGGTTTTCAGGCAGAAGACTTTGCAATACTACAGGCAAGCAAAATGCTTAGGGAACGTCTGTGTTATCATCTTCAGTTCTCAATCTCTTAAGGGGTTATATACAGTTAGAAGGCTGAACAAAACGCGAATTTTCCAGAATTTTTTCTGAGAAGACTTTTAAATTTATTTATCTAAAAAATTTTGCGCATATTATGTTATCTTTTAGCTGTATTTTAAGACTTGGTATTAGTAAAAAAATTATTTGGAATGGAGCTACAGCTGATCTCTGGGAGTTCTTCTCAAAAAAGACGTTCTGCGGTGACCACTATATCTCTGAACTGGATCCTCTGAAACTAAAAAACCAAACAGCTTTCGTTAAAGTAATGTTAAATCTAGTAATTAATCGAAGGAATAAGCATAATAATTTTTTTTGACAAAATGGCGGAGTCTAAAAAAAATCGATTTTTGACCAAAATTTCGGCCTTAAATTAGTTATAAAAAAAAAGAAGATTTATCGGTGAGAAAAAATCTTCGATTAATTACTAAAAACTATATTTAAGAAAAAAAAGAAATCTGAGACTAATCGGTTTAGTAAGAACGCTGTGATGAGGTTCAATTTTGTGTTGGCGGCCAAGAGTTGCCGACCTTTTGGTGTACAGGGACGGGATCCCCACTGAGTGTGTTTCGCGTTATAGTCGCCTCCGGCTAGAAATCTATTTGTGATAGTAATGTTGGTCGCCGACTTTGAAAACACCATTTTGAGAAAAACGCGCTGCCGCTCCGGCGTTGTACTTTCAAGAACTCTGCACCGCCTTTTCAAATTTGCGTGTAACTTCGAAAATATTCACCGGAACGATATTAAATTTTCTGTGTGTATTCTTTAATATTATATATGTAGAAATATGAAAATTCTAACTGTAAGACACCCTTTACATATTCCACTTTTAGTCGCTTAAATGCTTGGTCTACAGCAGCCAGCATATTTGCCCTGATATCCAAATATATTTTCCCAAATTTTTGCTCTCCACTCTTAAAAACGGTCTTAAAACTTGTCACTTCGTACTCTTCTAAATTTCAAAAACATATCGCGCTTGGGAGGCAACTTAATTTCACTACAATCCATACCTTAACCCACAATTCACGCTCCCAATCGCTTCCCTTATCTTCCTCGGAAAAGGCTAAAAGCACACTTTGAAATATGTAAGTGAATTAAATGCGGTGTTGCCACGTGTTTTGCGGTAAAAACGAGCCAAAATGCCTTGGCATATGCAACAAGCATTGCATTCTTTGCAAAACAACAAAACAAAGGTGTTGCTGCATATTGCGAAGCGGGGCTATCTAATGGCTAGCGGCAATACGTGTAATGGGAAAGAAAGAGGAAAGTCAAAAGCAAAAATACAAAAAAACGCACACAATAAACAATAAACAAGGAACGAGAAATAACAAAAAGTCAGCTAAATCAACAAACACAAAGCTCAGGGCACTAGCAAAAAAATATCTATGTAGGTGCGGCTCAACAACAGTGACAACGCTCGAGGCTAACAGCTGCGTCCGAGTATCAAGTAAAGCCCAGTGCAACAGTATCACCCGACAAATCATGCAACAACAAAAAAATAAAATAAAAATAACAGAAACAAAAACACAGAATGTAGCGCGTAGCGCGTATCTCGATCCGCCGCGCTCTACATAGATTCTACAACAACACAATCTGCTATGAAACCGTCTATTGCAAGGCTGGTTAGTGCCGTTGGATGTAAACGAATGAATGGGATTTTAAGTGAACCGAAAATGGAAATGTTCGTTTTTTGGTTTTTTTTGGGAGTCAAAGCAATAAGCGGCCAGCTATAGATGAGTGGCCGAGGCAGCTGGCCCTCCAACTTCCATTGAGTGGGTGACAAATGCAACGCGAAACGGTTAAGGTTTGGTGAGAATTTAGTGCAGCCAACAATAGTAAAAATGGCAGAGCTTTGCAACGTGCAATTCAATGGAATATGTAGTTCTACAAAAGCGCAGTAGCAACAAAAATAAAACGACAAAAAAACAAAAATAGATACTAAAATAGTCAGTCTAACGCAACACCCTGACATGTTGGGCCGCATAGTGAGCCACAACTGTACAATTGGCACAGTCGAGTTGAGCCTAAAACCGGCGTAAAACATTGACAACTTTCTATGTAGGCAACAGCAACAAAGCACAATTTCGATAATGTGCGTGAAATGTCATGCAAACGCACACACACGCACAGGTGCGCACCCATATATGTACACAGCAGGCGATTATCTAGCGCGAATGTGCACATTGCCTCGGGGCCTAACTGCAAGCGTGCCCGCGTTTATTGACTTGGTAGCGCGTGAGCCAACTGCAGTGGCCGCATCAGCGTCATCACTTTATTGCTACACCACACCGCTAGCCTGTAGGAAAAACTCAAATTACTGAGACTAGTGCACAACTAATGCTGTTTCGATAGTTATGGAGCAGTTTGGTAGTCAACAAATTCTGACTTTACATAGTTTACTTAATATTTGAAGTTGAGTTTAAAGCGCATATTTTAGATTCGGATTTAAAAAATGGCAACTGATTATATATTGTCTAGAATTTTTTTTTATCATAGAACATCACGATTTCAATTCAGATGTCTCACCACATCCTTATTATATATATTTATATAATGGTGTGTCCAATTGGCGCCGGTTAGCACGAGAAAGAAACGGCTGGCGCGCTTTGTTAATCTCGGCCAAAATCGCGTAAGCGGTTATCGCGCCAATTAAGAAGAAGATATAATTGGCGCTTACACCTTTTTCATTGGAAATTTGCCGAGCTCCTCCTCTTATTTGTGGTGTGTGTCTTGTTGTTGTTCCACAAATGCAGAGGCCTTTTTCTTTCATGTTTTTCATGTCTGAAATACACTTGGAGATTTGCCATTACATACCGAGGGCCGACCGCTATCAGAAAAACTTCTTCTATCATTTGGTATTTGATGCCCGTGGCTTCGAACCCGGACACTGGCGCATAATGCTCACGCACCAGCCCACTAAAGAGTATATTAACATTTGTTTCGTGCAAAAATGTCAAGTTTTGCGGAAAATATAAGTCTTCTGTGAGAACTGTTGGTTTACTTCTTTAATAAGAATTTTCTTGTCTATCGAAAATAATTGGTAAGGTTAAACCGAGCACAACAAAACGGGCACGCTCACTACTACTCCACACACAGAACAATTATTCTTTACATGACTACGCTCGCCTACAATTGCGGCACCCACATACTGAATTGGGAAGTTCCATATGAACCGCCGTATTCAACAGATATTACTACTTCCAATTATCGCCTGTTCCGGTCATTGGCGTATAACCTGTCGGAGCAGCATTTTGCATCATCTCACTCATTTACTTCAAAGTTTCAAATTACTGTGGCTCCCCAATTACAAGTTTTTTTCTTCTTCATATTTATTCTACAACATAACATATATACATAACAGATATAATAAATAACTGTACTAAATTAAAATAATGTATCGGTTTAGCTTGAAGTCCAACATTCTCGTCATCTCTTTAGAGATCGACCAGGCCGCCTTGAAGTGGTTGGCTTTTCTATCATTGATATTATATTTTTGCCAGTTTTTGGTCAGCCATTCCCTGTACATCCTTATACCATTCTGTCCGTCTCTTCCTGCTCCACCTGATAACATCTTGTAAGTCACATATTTATCGTATTTCTTCATTGCGCATCAAGTCCTGGGGATTGTTGCCTGCTATAGCGCAAAATGTGTGCATTTCGGTTCTTGATACTGCCTGCTTCTTTTCATATCCGCTCTCGTCTCAATAGCATATGTCAGTATACTCGTCGGCCTCACTCAACTTTTGTATATTCTGAGTTTGCCCTTGGCGCTGAGGTGTTTATTGTGCTTTATACCGTCCCTAAGACATCCTGGTACGCGCATTGGTTTGTTTGTTTGCGCGATAACTTCAGAACTAAAGTCTTTAGAAAAATTTATTTTGGCACCGAGGTAGTTCAACTCCATAACCTGCTCAATTGGTGCGCCATACACTCCAAGCTTGCATCATAGCGGATGTCTTGAGATTGTAAGCGACTTAGTTTTCGATGCGGATATTTTTATATTAAAAGTTTCTGCAGTTTTTTCGAAACCTTAATGAGAGACGTTGTCGGGAGGTACGTCTAGTGAGGGCTAGTTTACGGGGTGGCAGCCATTGGTCGGGAAAAACCCAAGTCATTCCGGGAACTTCAAACTGGCTACCATGGGAATGACGAGGCACAGATGCTCCCTGTGAAGCAGCACAACAAACTGATCAGCAAGCAATTTCTGATAGGGTACTACCGCAGGCCCCACTCGTGCAGACACCAGCTTGATCCTGAGCCACCTCCCAGGCATGTCAGGATGCACCTCTTCAATTACGCCGACGTGATTCAGGGCAAACCAGAACGACAATTACTGGACCGGACAGTGTGCAGACAGTTTATAAAGGATATTCATTGGGAGGCACTTACCACTTTAACCTTGGCACAATTACGTTCTGTATACTGTAGCAAGGCACTCCATGTGAAGGCACTCCGCAAGACAATAACTACCTTTTCACATGCCCCATCAAACCCACTCATCTAACACCCCTTTCCTTCTGGACTGTCATAACAGCATGTTTCCTGAGCATGCCCTTAGATAAGCTACACGAAGACGACCGGAGATCCACATAACACTGGCAAGTATACTGCTACAGCAACAACAACAACCGTGTAAATGGTCTTCATTGCCGGATATTAGTACTGCATGAGCCACTTAGAAGATTATTTGTTTTAAATTTGTATCCTCTAGCTTCATTTTTGACCTTTGCTATTATCTAACTTATAACCAAATAAAAGTAAACCCATATTTTCACCCACTACATGTGTGGTATACGAATGTTACCACAAGGACGGACAAAGTAGTAGCTAATAATGGGTAATACTTTGAATAAAAGTCATCACATGATTTATACACCTAGTATTTTTTATACCCAATACTGAAACACTTTATTTTTACAGGTCCTTCTTGGTATCCATATAAGACACATATTTTGGACGGGAGTTCATTATGTTTATTCACTTAAATAGTAAAGGGGTTAAAATTTATAAGTAGCTCTTTTTCTATCAACCAGCATTTCAAGCTCTTCGGTCTCCATCAGACTTCCTTTCCTAATTCTTTTTATATCGATCACACACATCATCTTTGCATTCTGCGGTACCAATTTTTGTTGTTGTTTTTTTGTGTGGGCTCTCCGAAGCCTAATTTCTTTGACGGCGCTAAAATGCAGGGACCGAGCAATGTGATCCCATTTATCATGCGGATCGGTTTCGTGTGTAGTGCTATCTCAAAGCGGCTTCGGTTACACATTGCATCAGTGACGCCAGCAAGAGGAAGCGGGCGATCGCGGTAATAGTGCAGCGACACGAAATTTAGCGAAGTCCTCAAGCATCTGTACGATCCTTCAGCCAGAAAAATTTGAAACACAGATGGCGCTTCAAGCAGTAAAAAAGGCGTCGTTCCTAAGCAATGATAGGTGGGCATTCCCACTACTAAGGACTGGTAGCGGCAAGCTAATCACCTACCCTGTCAGAAATCAAAATAGATTAACGAAACCAGTGCAAGACTGAGTCTTGTCGAAGCCCTATGCTCCCCAAAGGAGTGAACAAGGAAAAAAAACTACCTCAAAGCCTAATACATCTTTCATTTCATAAAAAACTAGAATCCTACCAGCCATTCATTCTAATCAGGAGACATCCACGTAACTTAATGGCCCTTTTTGTGCTGGAATCTGCTCCCACAGACCACTCACGCTACGACTAACTAGAATTTCCCAACTGTGAGCCGAAATATGATATCTCTTCCTTACATACAAACCAACGCGTGGAAGTAGCCAAGGTCAGCGTTCACAGTTGTACTCTAAGCACTCACAAAAACAATTTACAACTGAAGGGTTTTCCAATAACAGGTGTTAGGTGTGAAACAGAAGAGATGATTAACGATTTTTTTGGATGGTATTGATCTGGAGAAGGTTTATTTTCAACAAGACGGCGCTACGTGCCACACAAGCCACGAAACCATTGATATTTTACGGACCGTGTTATCTCTCGAAGAGGTGATCACAATTGGATACCGAGATCTTGTGATTTAACACCTTGTGACTCATTTCTTTGGGGCCACGTGAAAGAGAAAGTCTACGCCAACAGCCCAAGGTCGATTCAAGACCTCAAAGATGGAATTCGTGAGACTATCGGGGATTCAAGGTCGATTCAAGACCTCAAAGATGGAATTCGTGGTGCTATCGAGGACATAGGGTAGCCACTTTGCCATTCGGTTATGGAAAATTTCATGAAAAGGATATTGTCCTGTAAGCGTGGTCGTGGTGGTCATTTGCCTGATGTTATTTTGCACTATTAACGGCATAGCTTCCGCTTTATAATGAAATAAACATCCGATCATTGATATTAAAAAATAGCATTTTTCTTTGAATATCAAAATAGCAAAAAACCCTTTATTGTGATAATTTTTGTAAATTTACTAGAAGAACATCATCTCGCGCACCAAAGCATTTTCCATTTGGCCAGCTTTGCACGACCGCGGCCGTTACGCCAACAACACACAGCGCGCGCACTGACTAACTGTGCACCGTCTGATGGTCTCGCTGTTACTCCACATACGAGTACATATTTCTATTATGTTTGCAGTATTTGTCGCGTGGCAATGTTAGTTTGGTGGTTGTGTCACTGCTGATTCTGAGGCAAGCCATGCTGTGTGCCACCTGCGCCCAAAGTCGTGGTCGCGTCAGTGCACACCATTCGCGTTTTACCATTTCTCAGAGTCAAGTTGTGTCATGGTCCGCTGCAAATTGTTTTTGTTATTAGTGTTAGTGCACCTAATGTGTGGCACGTTTCGTACGCGTGGCCATGCGGGCACACTTGATGGCGCGGTGACATAGTGGCTTGGTGAAAATTCCAAACACGTTAGGAAAATGTGCGGGAAACGGAAGAACGAAAGAACGAAAAACGAAAAACGTTTTGTAAATGCACTTTTTAATTAATTTGTTGAGAATATTTTTATGCAGGCTGTGCATTTTAGTGGTAACTCATAAAACTAACGGTGTACAAGCGAATGAAGTTGTCAAGCAATGAAAATTTATTTTCTACAAGCATGAAATATTTAAATAGTTTTTAGTAAATATTTGTGAAACTTTAACAAAATTCAGTTGCAATTCGTTCACCTGAAATTCCATATCAATTTTCTTATTAAATTTTATCTTCACCACTTCCTTAACTCAAACTTGTGTGTATACCCTTGTAATTGTATCATTGCTGTAACTTATGAATAAAGGGGAGCACAAAGGGGGGCACATGCATTCGTACAAATAAATATTCTCGTGACACCAACAAACACAACTTCACTCGTAATCAATAAAATATGCAGTGCTATGGGGAGAATGCCAAAGGATGACAATTTTATATTTTTCTGTTGCCTTTTGTTCGCTTTTTTTCTGCTTACCTTTGGTCTATTCTCACAGTTTCGCTTTTTTGATATTACTTATGTATGTGTAAGTAAATGTCAAACCAAATATTTGTGCAGCCTTTTGACTTCAAATATCATTTGTCACCCCCGCATTTGCTCAGTGACAACTGAAAAGAGGAAGATTTATTTCAGATTTCGCCTTAACTTCTCTCAGTGGGAAAAATTGATTTAATATTCAAATACTAAATAAGCTTCCATGCACAGAGGAAATTCGTATGAGCAAATAGTCTATTATATAATCCGAAGGCAATAGTTGCGTTGTATATGAAAATCAAAATGGTCCTGGAAATTTATACATAAAAGAAACCGGTTAAATTATTTATTGACTTTTATTTTATTCTCTTCAATGTAGACTTTATTGCAGCATTCGGGTAGGTAGGTCAAATGATTGAAGTGCCAGTTTGGCACTCCGCAAGTAGCACTAAAATGCCGTTTTGATACCATTATGAAACCTCCAATAGGCAGATATCTACAGCCAGTCAGAGCTGTTGATATAATGGGAAAGATTGATGGGACTTAGATTGGCGCACTGCCCGCAGGCTGCCGAAGAAAGGAGCACCCAGTAACCTTATTCGTCTAGCTGCCAAACCCGGACATTTACAGAGAAAGCGCTTAACAGTTTCCTTTTCTGAAAGGTCCCCACCGCTTCTGCAATGGGGGTTAAATTGTAACCCTGGCTTTTCCGCGTGTGCGCTGATCGTCCAGTGACCGGTAAACACAGCTACGAGTTAGGAAGTTGAATGGCGAGGATTCCAAAGAATTTTCTGAGTCCTCCGTATATTGTACTGGGGCTAAAGGGATTTCGAAATAGCACATAAAGAAATGAATCTCCATCTTTTCTTCGCTTTCCTGAAAAATAATTTGTGCAGTTCCCCTTTAATAACTGTCAGGTGGATGCCGATGCCCGGGTAGGAGGTGTCCGAGGCCAACTCAGTCAGTACAGGATTCAATAGAGAAAAGGTTTGCTCAGTAAGCAGCTTCCTCGTTCCCTCTTGACAAATCGGCTCCCTTAGCAAGACACTGGATTAGGTTTGGTTAGGTTAACCAGGTTGCTTGTTTAAGACTAGACACTTGGTGGTGATACCTGCATTTGATTTCTATCCTCTAATTAAGTTGCTCAAACCACTTAGATCTTCTTGAGAAGCTCCAGTGAGACATTTTGCAAATTTCCCAGGTATTCGCAGAAATAATCGCCAAAATATTTGGCGCGGTTTCTTTGAAGTGCAGCACATTCACAGAGGAGGTACTGTAACAACTCACTTTCTTTTTCATCTCCACAACTTGTGCAGAAGTTATTGTGAGGTACACTCATTCTACTGCCTAGGGTGCCAATAGCGCAGTGACCCGTTATAACACCTGTGAGTAGGCTGATAGTTAATCTGTTGAGTCCAAGTAAACCTTTTGTACGTTTAACCCCTTGTCGAGCCATTTAGCTCGACGAAACTCGGGCCCAAGTGATACGCGTCGACTCGTGGTAAACAGATCAAAATAATATAAACTACTTTCTAACAGCAATTATGAGACTCGTGACTACCTCTGGTGGCGTAGAAATAGAAACAAACATTGAATCACGACCCACGCTCGTGATGTCTATGTTTGGCCCGACGATCTATTCACGAGCCTGACTCGCCATATTCATGTTTGCACCAAAATTTTCATCATCAGTCAGTCTCGTTAAAGCACGGCAAGGGGTTAAGATTCAGTTTTGGTCAGAACACTTTGAAGACCCTGTAGTTAGAAGTCAAAGACCACCTTATATTGGTTTCGCGATACGCGCAGGTCAATCGCAGTATATAGTTCGTTTAGAGAATGGCTTATGTCCTTTACAACTCGCTGAAGGTCAAGCTCAAGCTCAGATCCTTTCTTTGCACACTCATCCGCTGTTTAATTTCCCTCCACTCCAGAGTGGCCGTGAACCCAACAAAGTGCGGTATTGGGTTGTTGGATGAGCGAGAGCGACCTCCTGCATTAATTAACACATCTGGAATTGATGCGATTTGAGGCCAGTGCTTTGATTGCTGCTTGAGTATCAACAAAAATTTTAAGGCTTGGTGGAGGTAAGTCTATCAGTCTTATAGTTTCTGCTGCTTTGGCTATAGCGTAGGTCTCAACTTGGAAGACGTTACACTAGTCTGGGAGTCTTAAGGAGCAATTTTAAGATAATTGTTCCGAGTACATTCCCGATTCAGTGCCATAGGGCATCATCCTCAGTATAAATATTGTTACTGTTTTTATTGTTTTACACTTACACTTACAAAAATTACAAAAAACAAATATTTCTCTACTACTATTAATAATTTTTAAAGAAATAAACTCTGAAAAGCTCCCCTATATATTTCATATTTATATTTTATTTCATTATTTTTTATATAATATATATTTTTTATTGTTTTACACTTACACATTAAAGGGCTTTTTATTAAAAATGACAAAAAACTTTTTTTTTTCTTAAAAATTTGTCGATTTTTTCATTGTTATACACTTACACATTAAATACATGCTTTTAAAAATTACAAAAACAAGAATTTTGTTTTTCTAAAAATTTAAAAAAAAGAAATAAAAAACTCTGAAGAGCTCTTTTAATTTTTCTATCAAAGGGATGTTTTTCTAAAATGAAAAAAAAAATTCCTAAAAATTAGTATAAAACAAAAATAAATTCTATACAGCTGCCATCGAATTGTTTTTTATTGTTTTACACTTACTTCAAAAATGACAGAAAAAAAGTTTTTTTCCTAAAAATATTTTTATCCGAAGAAATTAAAAAAATTACAAAAATATTGAAAGTCATCATCTAATTCAAGAAATTTTGAATAAAAGTGGAGGAAAAGTAAAATTTGTAGGAAAAACATTTCGTTTTTAAAAGAGTGTGATTATGAGCGGTATCTCCAGGAACAATATGGAATACCTTCTGCTCAAATATGAACGAGACGTTATCAATAAAACGGTCCGCTGATGACATATGGCAAAAATAATTTTTTTGTTTTTTGGTAGGACTGTTATAAGCTTACATGGCAAATTTCAGCGTGATATGTCACATAGTTTGTTTTCTGTGCTACTGTAAACAAGTCAAGCTCGAGTGTGTTCTTCGAATTTAACGATGGAAATTCAAGTTGAACAAAGAATTTGTTTGAAATTTTGTTATTCCAACAAAATTTCGGCTTCAGACGCCTTAAAAATGTTGCCGACAACCTATGGGGACTCTGCTCTATCGCGTGCACGTGCTTTCCAGTGGTACAAATCGTTCAAAGAGGGCCGTACATCGGTTGAAAACTTGCCTCATGAACGTCGTTCAGCAACATCAGTAAACGACGAAAACATCGGAAAAGTAAAGGAAATTGTGCTTGAAAATCGCACAAATCGCAAAATCGGTTAACGCTGAATATTATTTAGACGTTTTAAAGCGTTTGCGCGAGAACATTCGTCTTAAAAGGAAGGAATTGTGGGACAACAAGTCATGGTTCTGGCATCACGATAATGCACCAGCTCACACATCACGTCTTGTTCGCGATTATTTGAACAAAAATAATGTTAATATCGTTCCGCAAGCACCGAATTCGCCTGATATGGCTCCATGTGACTTTTTCCTGTTTCCCAAGCTCAAGTTGCCGCTCCGTGGAAAACATTTTGAGACAATTGAAGTCATAAAAGAGAATTCGAAGAACACACTCAAGCTTGGCTTGTTTACAGTAGCACAGAAAACAAACTATGTGACATATCACGCTGAAATTTGCCATGTAAGCTTATAACAGTCCTACCAAAAAACAAAAAAATTATTTTTGCCATATGTCATCAGCGGACCGTTTTATTGATAACGTCTCGTTCATATTTGAGCAGAAGGTACATACTGAAATACCGCGTAAGGACCTCATAGAGCAATGTGTAATTAGTCACAGCCTCCCAACGGCAGATGGCTTTTTATGAGGAGCATTTTCATGGCAGAAATGCACTTGGAGGCTTGCCATTGCCTATCGAGCGGGGACCGCTCCTACCATAAGACTTAGAAGCTGGCATTAAAGTAGGTTAGGTTAAAAGGCTGCCCTTGCTTAGGGCCCAATTGGACAAATATTCAAAATTCGTGCATTGTGCCATGAAGACATTTACCAGGTTAATAATTGGACATACTATCATAACACATGCCCATTTATTGTCAGGAGATAGTCCTTTCAAATGCCCTATTTGGGACCACAGCGTCACATCAAACATTTGCTTATTCTCTGCCCGATGATGAACAATTCATCAGTCAGCTATGACAACATTGATACCATAAAACTGCTTAAAACACCCTCGGATGAAAAGAGTATGACAATATACAACTTCTTGTAAAACAGTGACTTGTTAAAATATATTTAAGATACTAACACTTACACTAACACTTAACAAATAGATTTTACTCATATGTAACTTTAATTAAAATGGCGGCTGAAGGCCTCGTATCCAGTGCTGCGTTTTGATATTTATGAAATAAAATAGTTTTGTTATATAAATTTAATAAAATAAATGAAATAAAATAAAAAAATAATAAAAAAATTAAAATAGATAAAATTGGTTATTCGAAGAACTGTATTTTTCTGCCGAAACCCCACTGTGAGGCATTAGAGTTGGACTCCAATTTAAATCCGCTTCGTAATAAAATGAGCCCCAAAATGTAACCTTGCAGCAACAAATCTTTAAATTATAAAGTTTCCAAATACTCACAAATGCGAGATCACTATTTAATCGAAGCTATTTTCACAGTTTGAAAAACTTTGCTGCATTCCTTGCATTTCTAATGAACTTAACTGCAAGTCGATTGTCATATTTTCATTTTTATAAATGGCTGCTACTGATTTTGGCAACCAAATTTCAGACTCATAAAACTGCAGCTTTATGAGTTTGTTTGTGTACTCTTGGCAGTAGAAGCAGCAAATAAGTTAGTGGGTGATGCCTTACAGAAAATTAAAAAAAAATATTACAACGAGAATTTCGCAGGAATGGCAAGCAGAGAAAATTTAAAAAAAAAATTTTTTTTAAAAACTTTTTAAAAGCATTTTTGTACAACCAACTCAAACAGTGATTTAAAATATCTGATATCTGAAGTGAAACATCCCTGCAAATACCTGTATGTACAGCAGCTTTCGAGTCAAAAATTAATGCATTGGAAAAATATGCTTGGCCCCCAGTTTGATAAATTGTAGCAAAGTAATTATATTTATTATACAAAAATATATGTGCATACATATGTATGTAAATACACACATACACGTAACTATTCATGTGAATCCATGCACTTCTGCATCGATGAAGTCAATTTATTGTCCAATAAATGTCTATAAAGCATCCTTCAAAAATTTTTCTGCTGTGAAATTGAATTTTCATATTTATTTACATGATTTTCTCTTCCACTTGCATAAACTAAATTGAACGCATAACAAATATGCACACATTCAAACAAGCACACATACATTCAAACAATAACACACACACACGCATACGTCACTAAGGTAGGCATGTGGAGGCATGTGAAAGTACAGAACTGTAATGCTTCTAGTGAATTTGCGCCCAGGACTAGTTACAGTTACTATTTCTTTTTCTTTGCATGCAAGCAGCTGGTAAATTTTACATGGCAGTAACCAAGGAAGTGAAATTTGCCATCCGCAGTTTTCTTTTTTAATACTTTAGAGATCTAATGTCAAATGGGGAAAATGCGCCCTAGTAACTTCGGCACCCCTTCTGCGTTCGTTTCAAAATTGCAATGAATTAATCAAATTACGAGTGGAAGCTAATAAGGCCCTGAAAATATGTTAAGCTAATTTACCCACACAAATTAAACATTTTGCTTTCGAGAGTGCACTTTAATTTTATACCTTTACCGCAGTGTCTCAAGCGGAGCAATTTTCGTGATCAGCGGGCAGATACCCGTCGACCTCATGGTCCGGGAACGAATGGATGCGTGGGACTCTAAGAAAAAACACGTCATCACTTGCATCTCAGATCGGAGATGCCAAACTATGTTGCGGTGGCAAGGCCGATAGGACACTGAACCGAGTGGCAGATGGACGGCGAAACACATTCCTTTTATAGACAAATGATTCCAAATGAACTTCGGCGAAGTGAACTACTTCTTAAATCAGTTCCTCTCGAGCCACGGATACTTCTGGAGATAGCTTTACCGCAAGGGAAGGTAACAGATTCCAAGTGCATATACTGCGAAGCGCTGAGCAATGACGCTGAATACACATTTTTTAGTTCTAATAGATGGCTCGCGGAAAGAAATGCTCTGAGTACATCGAGAACGTACTATGGAAAAAAAGAATGACCTCGACGCAGTGCAACAAAGAGAAGCCGCGCAGAGAGAGACACAAAATATGGTGGACCTAGACGTTGGTGAATAGAATTGGTCCTTTATAGATGCCCTTTTTGGCTCTCTTGAAGTAATATAGAAAGCAGTTCCGGGGAAAGTGTCTCCCCAGAAGAAGAAAAGGGATCGTTTTAGTGGCCAGTGCAACAAAGCTAAGCCGCAGAGATAGATACACAAGAAGACGAGTCTATAGCATGAAAGCTGCCTACAAATATGGTGGACCCTGGCGTGGGTGAATAGAATTGGTCCTTTATGGATGCCGTTCTGGGCCCTCCTGAAGTAATATAGAAAGTAGTTCCGGGGAGGGTGTCTCCTCAGAAGGAGAGGAGGGATCGTTTTAGTGGCCACACCACACGACGCAGTAGACGACGGTCGCTGTAAGTGCGAAGGCATTTTAAACCTACCTCACCCACCAAAAAACAAAAATTCGAGGCAGTCATTTGAAGTAGACACTCACGAGTATTTTCGTGAGAATGGGAAAAAATGAATTCCTTCTGTATTGGAACTACTTACATGCATACAACAAGTGCGGGCGAAAATTCTGTTGATCCAATTAAAGTCTCTTCTCTATACTAGAAATGCTCCATAAAACCCACGAAATGATATTGAACGATGGGCAAGTGAAGGTGCATGAACTTGAAGAGGCATGACGCTTATCACCTGCACCAGTTAATTTAGTTTTGCGTAAGCATTTGTATATAATAAAGTTAACCGCGTCTCACGTGCCTGGTTCACTCACATTGAATAACAAACGTAATGGTTCGACGACTTTTGACGAGTATTTGGTAATGTGCAATCGCAGACCGAAGGAGTTCTTGGCCCATTTCGTAACCGTGAGACCAAGAGACCAAGAAAGATTTAATTCAGTGAAGCTCTGTCGGTGTATCGAAAGAAGTAATAGTTATGTATGACGGCCAGCAACAT
>JAYXIM010000682.1:0-12115 GCA_037575425.1 Anastrepha fraterculus | reverse complement strand
ACTGGGTGCTGTTCTGGTATTTGTGCTGCTTTTAAAGTGCGAACAAAGTAAATTTCCATTTAAAACCTGCAAATAAAGTGATTTTGAATTTCTAAGCTGTAAACAAAGTGATTTTATTGTTTTTGTGTTACTAAGTCTATTTATTTTGTAGATTCAGTGTTGTAAGCAGTAAAGTGAAATGGCCGGTTCCAGAAGACAGTGGAGTGATGATATGATTGAGTGACTTCTCGAGTGTGATTCTGATCAAGATGAATTTGTTGGAGGTGTAAATTCAAACGCTAAGCCGGATGAAATCATTCAAGATTTTCTTGACGAAGAAACTTCTTCAGAGTAGAACGAAATATTGTATAACTTACCAGAAAGAACAAGTGATTTTGTAGGAAGTGGAGAAGCTCCGCAATCATCTGGACGTACTCCACGACAAAACATTACATATATTACATCCACCTGGTAATAAAGGACGTGCTAAACAAATTTCTACACCATTAGAAGATTGGTCTTTATTTTTTGATGATGAATCTCTCCAACGTATTTTGTGTTACACGAATGCTGAAGTCAATTTACAACCTCAAAAATATAAAAACGATCGCCAAAACTACGACGAAGATGATAGCTCTACAAGTATTAGGCCATCGTACCCTCGGAACACTACCATTACTGAAATAAAAGCATTGATACGTTTATATTATTTGCCTGGAGTTTTAAAGTTGAATTCTATCACGGTAAAAGAATTATTTGATAAAAACACAGGAGTACCACACTTTAGAGCAACGATGTCTGGATCTAGATTTGAGTTCCTAACAAACTGTTTGAGATTCGACGATAAAAATACTGGTGAGGAAGCAATTGCTTGCGTTCAGAGGCAGATGCCAATTTCGAATGTATATACCTAATTAACCTGACAAATATGGTATAAAAATAATATTGATGTGTGACTGAAAAACATTTTATATGATAAACGCAGAGGAGTGCACTTAGGTAAAGAAAATACACCGAAAACACAACCAGTTGCTGACTATTATCTTCAGTCTCTGACATCTCCCATACACGGATCTAACAGGAACCTGACATGTGATTATTGGTTCCCATCAATACCTTCCACTACTACTTTACTGGAAAAGAGCATAACATTAATTGGTACTTTGAAACAAAATAAAAGAGAAATTCTTTCACAAATGAAAGATAAACCATCTTTTCAAAGAAATTCTGCTAAATTTGCATATAGCGGACCTCTAACTTTATTAGCTTACTGTCCACCTAAAGGCAGCCAAAAAAGGATAGTCACCTTATTATCAACGACGCACATTAAACCTGATAAAGATAAAATAAAGATAAATTTGCCTGAAATGGTTGACTTTTACAACAAGACAAAAGGAGGCGTTGATACTTTTGATCAACTAAGTTACACTTATTCAGTTTCACGTAAAACCCGACGATGACCATTGTGCGTTTTCTTTAGATTACTAAACAGCGTTGGTATAAACTCGATGATACTACTGAGCCTAAGTAACGCAACAAATAAAGAAAATGTACCGAATAGACGTACTTTTTTAAAAACTTTGTCTCTGCAGCTCATAACACCTTCTTTGGAAGAGCACCAAAATTGGCGCACTTTGTCTACCAATAATCGCGAAATGATAAAGGGCATACTGAAAACGTCCAGTGAACCTGATCCACCATCTGATGGCACTATTAAGCAAGGGCGATGTAGATTCTGTCCTTACAAAAAAGACAGAAAAAGCAAGACTTTTTGCAGCAAGTGCAAAATACCTATATGTGGAGAGCATCAAATAAAAATTTTTAGTAAATGTCTCTAAAGCATGTTTTGTGAATTTTTTTTTATAATTCAATACAAATTTAACCATTAAACACACTGAAGTTAAAAAAACCGCATTTTTATATTTTATTTGGAAAACATAATCTATTAAAGTTATGGGTGCTCAGGCGCGTTGGGTAGGAAAAGTCAATGTAAAATATGGGTAGGGTTGTAAGGTTAAAGTCCCCTTATATATCTAGAAATGCTCCTAAAGCACACTCCTTATATTCTAAAGCCTTTTCTATGTTTAGTAGAAGTGAGTGAAGAATAATATTAAATAATAATTGTAATTTATTTGATTGACTTGGGAATAGTGTTTTCAAATAATTATCCCGATGCATTAACGCGCCCATATATGAATTTTAAACTTTCTTATAAAAAGAATCGCCTTATTTCCAGGCAATTTGATCAAATTGATCATTTTCCTCCTAATACTTTTTTAGTACTTTTTTAGTCAAAGACGCACTGGTATAATTTCTTTTATTAAATGAATGTCTCTATAGTACATAGTTTGCCTTTTCCGGCAGGGTATCTACGTATGTATGTACGTATTTGCGTTTGAATATTTTCAACTTTCCGTAATTTCATATCCGCACTGACCATTCCATACAAAATATACTGCATAGCTGCCAGGTTTGACAGTTTGCTTTGTGACATTCGACTTTTGGATTAGAATCTTGGTTCATTGCAACAACAAACTATTATACCTATGTGCGAGTGTGTTTAGACAAGTATTTGGAATGGTTTGCGTGTACGTGAAAACACAAATATTTTGTCAGAAATCCGGTGGTGAGGTGAAGTGAAACTCAAGCAAATAAAGTGAAATTTTAAAAGTAAAATAAATTCCCTCGCTTCCCTCTGCATAATTTTCGGTTTCTTAAGTAAGGGAGAGTGGGTGGCCTATCTAGACTATTAAAGTAATCGAGATGGCTTGAAGGCATTGGGGAATGCGAGAAAGAAAGTCAGAGAGACAGAGAGAGAGAGCGAGAACGAGCGTTTGGGCAAGCTGCTGCGTGTTTTTGTGTTACTGTTTATTCTGATGAAAATGCATTCGAACGGATTTCCATCACTGCACCTCAAAGGATATTAAACTTTGACGCATAGGTTTTGCTGCCTTTGTTGTTGTTATTTTAGTTGAATTTCTTTCAGCAACTGTTTTGTGTTTTTTTTTTGCCTTCTCTTTTACATTATGGGATTGCATTAGCTTATTCGTAGTTGGTGTGGACAGCTGGTTGCGGTGGCGGTTGCGGTTGCGGTTAGAGTTACCAGCTGTATGCAAATCGATTAACTACGAAAAGTAAACAGTTTTTAAAGTGAAATTAGTATGTGGTGATAGTTTTAAACAATATCAATTTGTAATGGAAGTTTGTACCTAACGTATTTGTATATATTTGCTATGCCATTTGGTATCAACTTCTGAGTAAGAATTTAGGAGAGATAAGAATTTTATTTAGGAGTAGTAATCCATCATATTCATTCATACATACATACATATATATACAGTTTGTCAAGAATATCTTTGCATAGCGAAGAAGAATTTAAAATTTTAGCTTTGACCGAGATTTCCAATAACAACAAAAAAAGCAAACAAAAAATTTATACACACATTCCATTACTGTACTTGTCTACGACTATTAGGCGCCAACAGTTATTAAATAAAAACACACATTACAAAAACAACAACCAAAAAGATGTTTACTCTTTTTAAAAAGTGTCAAAAAAATCTTTGCATAATTGATGAAAACAACAAAAAATTCAGTTATTTTCCGCGAATTTCATTCATTGGGGTTCTTTTGCAAATGGTATGGAATGTGAGAGTAAGAAATTATTTAGTTATAAAGTGATTGTCTTCAGTGATACAAGTGATCTCAGATTTGAATAAAAAAAAAAATGGCAGGAAAACGAGTTTCAAAACATAATAATCAATTAGTGTATTTCAATCACTACAAAGGCAATTCAGACAGAAAAATCGCCGATATGTTCTCCCTCAAAATTAGAACTGTATATAACATCATAAACCGTGCTGAAATGAAGGAAGACTCGAGTTAAAAGAAGCTACAGGCAGACCAAAAAAAGTGACGCAGCGAATTGAACGTAAAATTATTAAAACTATTTATAATAGCCCGCAGAGCAGTACAAGAGGATTAGCTCTTCAAGTGGAAAAAGGCTACGGGTTAAGAGTTTCTCATGAAACTGTTCGAAAAGTGTTGCGAAAACACAAATATTCTTCAAAAGTGGCTAGGAAAAAACCCCTGATATCAGCACAAAACGTTGATAAAATATTGCGATTTGCCACCGAGCACATATCACTTCCCACACAAACATGAAACGACGGGATGCCTGGAGACTAACGGCAGTCATAACTGGCTTTTGGCCTGTCGGAGAACAGGCAGCCAAAATGGGCATCCCTCACAACACATACTGTCACAGTTGCAAACAACCGGAGAAAAAGGAAACAATCTTCCATTTCCTCTGTGAATGCCCTGCCCTATGGAAGGACAGAATGTTAACCCTGGGCAAACCGCTGTTCGAGGAGCTCGAACAACTGTCTGGCTTAGATGTCAACAACCTAATAAGGTTCCTGAACCGCACAGACTGGGTATAGTCATGCCGTAAACAACAAGTTGGTAACGAGGATGTGGCAACAAAATGGTGCGGAAGCGCTAGTTGGATTCGGGATGAATCACCACTCTAACTAACTAACCTAACTAACCACCGAGCACATATCACTTCCCACAGAGTACTGGGATGACTTTATTTTTACAGATGTGACGAAAATGATGCCCTACTACCATGACGGAACGCAGAGAGTTTGGCGTAAGCCTCTCACAGCACTACAAAACAAAAATATTATCCCTACCGTAAAGTTAAGAAAACCGTCAGTAATGGTTTGGGGTTGTATATCAACAATGGGAGTGGGTGAAATCAAAATTTTAGACGAAATAATGACCAAGGAAGTATATCTTGATATTTTAAAAAACGAATTGACTTCCAGTATTAGAAAATTCGGCTTTGTTGACTCGGAAAATTCGAACAAATTTAAATACAAACACTATCAAGAGAATGATCCCAAACATAAATCTTATTTATGCAGGTCCTGATTACTCTAGAACTGCACCAAAGTTATTGATACTCCCGCCCAAAGTCCCGACATTAACCGAATCGAAAATTTGTGGGTTCATTTAAAAAGAAAAGTAGGAAAAAGCTCGCCAACTAATACAACTGAATTAATAAGATTCATCCGAGAAGAGTGGGAAAAATACCATTGGAATATGATATTCCGCTGTTTTGCTGTTATACTTGGACCTCACTAAATGGATCTGACTTGGAAGAAAAAAAAAAAAAACATCCTCACACGAGATAGTGGTAGTAAAACGGTGCTGGTCACTAATTAGGAGTATTTGAGTGGAAATGTTCAACCACCTCAACAACAACAACAACATGATATTCCGCAACTAATTAAATCAATGCGATGTCGTCTTCAAGCGGTAATTGATACCCAATACGGACATACAAAATATTAACCCCAAAAGACTGCATTTTTTGTTGCGTTTATCAGTTATGCAATTCCTTCACTATGCAAAGATATTCTTGACAAACTGTATTTGGCGCGTATACCGTTTGTAGAACGTTTGGTCAAACTTCCAATGGAAGACATTTGAGGTGTGCGCCTTGATATTTTTCCACAATGGAGAGACCTACCGAACGGCAGACGGTTTTGTACGAGAAGCTTTTTCATGGCACGAATACACGCGGAAGTTCGACATTGTTTACCGAGTGGCGATCGCCATTAGAAAAAAACTTTTCCTATCAAATGGATGTTTCGTGCCTGGGTTTCAAATCCGGGTACCACTCAATAGTAGTCACTCACTAAACCATTCGAATACGGCGGCCGCATAAAGCCATTAAAGAGTAAAACATTTTTGTTGAGAGTTGCCAGAAACAAAAAATTGTTTGTAATTGAAACAGTACACAACTAACGGTCATCAACAATAAAATACATAGATAGTTACTAAAACCTATTTGGAGTCACTCTGATACATACAAACGAACAACTTAAGAGGTCAAAAAGGCATAGAGCAACAGTTCACTACACTTTAAGGAACAAAAAAGTGTTCGGCAAAGCTGTCATGCGTTTCAGTACTCTCTCCCTCTCTCTCTCTGCTTTGTCCCTATTGGGGGTCGGTCCTCCTTGTCCTCATGCGCGAGGTTCTGCTGTTCTGCGTCGCCATATCATCAAGGTGCGGCTCTCTTATGTGCCTTTGCAGCGTATTTAGCCCGGCCGATTGGCGTACTTAGAGGTCATCCTCTAATTCGTGTTGACTCAGTTATGTTCATGGCGAGTTTGACGATGTGGCCTCCGTCTCTACGCATTACGTGTCCGTACCATCTTAGACCTCCTTCTCTCATTTTCTCCTAGATTGGTGCAATTTTCATATCTTCTCGCATTTGATATTTTTCACTTAATTCATGCACGATATTCTTGTTACCCAGCGAATCTTATTAATTTCCGCCACGTGCATCTTCTGATTGTGCTTAGATTGGGTTGCCATACATTCCGACCCGTACAGCAGTACTGCTTTCACGCAAATTTTGTACACCTTTCCCTTAATCGTGAATGGGTTTTTCTTGCCGCATAAGAAGCCTGCGCCACTTCAACCACGCCACATTTACTCTGTGTGTCACATTTTCGTCTATGTCTCCATTTGCACTCAGGATCGATCCTAGGCACTTGAAACTTGTTGTTACTGTTATTGATAGCTATCGCCCCTGGGCAGGCAAAGGCGAATCTCCGAATTATATTTATTTTTTTTATTTATTTTTTTTAATTGGATGCCAGCGAAGTAGTAAAAATAACTGAAAAGTATGAAAATCACGTTGGAAAATTAAAAGGAGTCAAAAACTAAAACCGAAGCAAAATAGAGGAGCCAAACTGCTGTTTAAAAATGAGATTGAGATGCTAACCGGAAAGAAAAAATTTACAGGTTTGAGAAGAATCAAGTACCGGGCTAGGTAGGCAGGTTGGTGAAATGGTTGAAGTGCTAGTCTGGCACTCCTTAAGTAGCACTAAAACGTCGTTTTGATACCACTATGAGACCTCCAACAGGCAGATATCTACAGCCAGCCAGAGCTGCTGATACTCGTATAATAAAGAAGCCTGATGGGATGTAGTTTGGCGCACTGCTCGCAGGCTGTCGAAGGAAAGAGCAACCAGTGACCTTAATCGTCTACCTGCCAAGCCCGGACATTAACAGAGAAATTGCTCAACAGTATCCTTCTCTGAAAGGTCCCCACAGCTTCTGCAATGGGGTTAAATGGTAACCCTAGCTTTTCCGCGAGTGTGTCGATTGAATGGCGAGGAGTCCAAAGGACTTTCTGAGTTGTTAGAAAATTGTACTGGAGCCAAAGGGCAATTTCATTGCATCAGCAATTTCATTGCACCATGGCGTCGTCAGAGCCTTTATTGCGGCTTAACTATCTGAGAAAATGTTATTATCTCCCTCGCTCCCGCATTTCAAAGCACCCAAGTAATCTTGTGAAAAATACATATGTGCAGAGTTCTATGGATCGCATCGCGTAAAAAGACGGAAATGAACCGGCGATTAACTGATTGGGTCTGAAGAACAATTTTGGACAATGTCAATAAATAATTTTAACATTACTTTCCACTTATATATGAAATCGAAAAAACTTATATGGTCGTAGAATAATGATCGGCAATACCAGCATCCATGTCAGTATCGGTAAGTATCTCTTTGAGCCAGTGTTTAGAATGGTATGTAGCAGCTTACGAGAGAGAACCTTCTACCGTAAAGTTCCTTTATTATTATTATTATTTTTTGCTTGAAACCATTACCAAATTTTTACTGCGTCTCTGTTGAAAACGTCTTAACCTATTTTCTAAAAATTAGTAAGAAAGTATTGAATGTAGAGCTGGTGGCGAACACTGATAGTTACGAATTAAATATATTTAGAAAGAGACTCTGATTATCGCAGAACCCGCTTGAATAACGCAAAATCTATAACCAAATTCAAGACGGATAGATGAACTACTCGAGCTGTAGTACAGAATGACATTCTTGCTTTCGATACGAATAGCTGGGGCAACTATTCAAAGAGAAGAAGTAACTTACGAAGCTCTTTGATCAAGAAAAAACAAAAACGGCGGAAGGTGAAAAAGCAAAAAGAAAATAATCGACTTTTTTTGAATTTCACTGGTTTTCACGTAACCTTAATATGTCCTATAAATCTTGCATAAATACCACACTGCTTATGGTCTTTAGGTCAAATAGCCGATTCTAGCTATGACGAAAAGACTAGTTTTTTTAAGCACATATCCCATAACAACGTTGAAGGCCTCTGATTTTATTTAAGAATCAATATCCTGTTGAATATTGTCCCTTGGTTATTTTTGCTTGTAGGTTCACCCCTATTTCTTCTTCAAAATTATATAATTGCCTTATGGCGTCAGACCAAAGAAAAAGGTGTATGTTGAGTTGGTTTTACGAGCCTTGTGAATAAATGATTAGGATCATGCGAGTAAATCAAGTTGAGTATAATAGGGTCAGTTCTGGGCAGATATGAAATCAACCTACTATAGTTTGGAGAAGAAAAATAGGTCAGTGATATCAACGGCATTAACAAGCGCACTGTTAAGACTGCCTTTCCAAAACTGGATACAGAAGTAAAGCGAATGGGTCTGGTGCTAAATGAGAAGAAATCGCAGTACTTGCTGTCATAAAAACAAACAGTCGGCGCACTCATATATCGATGCCCACGTCACTGATGACAGTAATGATTTCAAGATTTGTAAGAAAATTCGTTTATCTAAGAACCAGCATTAACACCGATAACAATGCCAGCCTTGAAATCCAACGTAGAATCTCTCTTGCCAACAAGTGCTACTTTGGACTAAGTAGGCAACTGAGTAGTAAAGTCCTCTCTCGACGAACAAAACTAACACTTTATAAGGCTCTCACCATGCCCATTCTAACGTATGGCGCAGAAGCGTGGACGATAGCAACATCCGATGAAGCGACAAAAAGATTCTGCGTAAGATTTTTGGACCTTTGCACGTTGGCGACGGCGAATATCGCAGGCGATGGAACGATGAGCTGTATGAGCTTTACGATTACATAGGCAAAGCGCAGTGAATGAATAAAGATCCGAAACAAACGCTCCGGCTCTGAAAGTATTCGATGCGGCACCAGCTGGTGGTAGCAGAGGAAGAGAAAGGATTTCCTCTGCGTTGGAAAGATCAGGTGGAGAAGGACTTGGTTTAACTGTGTGTGTGCAACTGGCGCCGGTTAGAACGAGAAAGATAAGACTGGCGCGCTTTGTTAAACTCGGTTGAAATCGCGCGAACGAAGTTGTTTCTAATAGCGGTCGCCCTTCGGCAGGCAATAGCAAACCTCCGAGTGTATTTCTGCCATGAAAAAGCTCCACATAAAAAAAAATATCTTCCATTCGGAGTCGGCTTGAAACTGTAGATCCCTCCATTTTAGGAACAGCATCAAGACGAATAGGAGGATGAGCTCGGGCAAACACCAAAAAAGGGTGTAAGCGCGAATTAGCTTCAGCCCCTGCTGATCATAGAGAATTTTAGTTCGTGGATAGAAAGTTAACAAGTTTGTCGGCTGATATGAACTTGAGCGACAGCAAACACACAGAATCGTCGGGAAAAAAATAACGTTTGCCAAAAATTAGCGCGATTTGTTAGCAACTTCATACTCTGATTTATTATAAAGGGTGGTTAAATTTCAAGGGCCGGTGTTGGTTTTGAATAAAATACAATTTTTTTAGGAAATGATGGTAATTTCTCTTTATTATGATAATATTGGTATGGCTCAATTACGTATGGATCAAAATATCGGCCAAATGGCCCCCACACCTCCATCCGATGGTCCAAATTTTCGATGACGCTGAGGCATAATTGAGGTTCTATGCCGTTAATGTGCCAAATTATCTCATCCTTTAGCTCTTGAATTGTTGCTGGCTTATCGACGTACACCTTTTCTTTCAAATAACCCTAAAGAAAGAAGTCCAACGGTGTCGCTGACGTTTAGGTGTGGTTCACATTCAACATCGGCCCTTGAAATTTAACCACCCTTTATATACGGGTCCGGCACTCGAAGTGTAATCAACTTCAGACCGCTCACGCGTCAATTAGTTGGTAAAATAACAGTCCAAAGTATTGTTTACAAGCGCGCGGAAGCATTTTGCCGAGAGTAAGCGCGAAAAAAGGAAATCGGTAAGGGATCTCAAACGTAATAGTGTGATTGCATTATATTTGACTGCAAAATCGCAATCAGCGATTATTCGTGAGTTCGAGCACCTTAAGGTAAATAAAGTTTCGATTCGTTTCTGGACCGTCTCAAGGCCATAGTCGAGGCAAAAGGTGGTCATATCGAGCAAAAGTAAATTGATTCTTAATTTTTTATTGTTCTCACACATTTTTTACTTTGAACTGAATAAAATTAATTTTCTAAACCAAAGTTATGGCCCTTTCAATTGGTTACACTTCGAGTGTCTATATATTATATATTATGTATGCCTTTAGTCAGTTTACTATTTGACTTCCAAAAATTGCTCAATTTATTACACCGACTTACCCACAGTCTTGATTTCACTTTATAAATATTTTAATCTTACTCTGAATTAACGGTAACCCCAAGAATTTAACTTTCTACAATTTCTCAATCTCTTGCCTATCCCCTTTACAACATAAACAAGCGTAAGCAGCAAAAATAAGTCAAAAAAAAAAAACAGTCCCAAAACGGAAGAGAAAAAAACTTTCACTGTTCAGCGCAAAGTTGCCACGGCCGAGCTACTTGAAGTAACCGAAACTGTGGAATTTTAATCTAAGTTTCTTCCAAGCCATTCAGCTCTAAAACACATCCACGAAATGCATTTACCAAAATTACAAACTTTTTCGCATTTAACCAGTCAAGTTCGCAATCTATGAAGGAGTCGCCCGCCCAACCATCAAGTTATCAAGCAAAGCAACTAACTTTTCCATCATTGAGTCGTTGACAAATGTCACCGTCGTGCCACTGTTTTCGGTGTTTTCTACAACTGTTCAGCAACTTGGTTTTCTTTTTTTTCTTCCCTTACTTGTCCTTTAGCTGGGGGTTGCGTATAAGTGGGTCAGTGCACAGCAATGAGCGAGGCGGGGTTGTGGCAGTAGTGGTATAATGCAAATATCAAAAATAATTTCTTTTCAATTTCCTCAAAGTAAATAGCTGAAAGCATAAATTTCCAATTCAACATTTACTCGCAGCTTCGCAGCGCCCTCAGGGAGCAAACAAGCAAAGTTTTGAGCTTTGAGTGCAGCAACTTGGCGTGTTACTTGCTGCTTACAACAACACCGACGACCAAATGTTGCAATCGGACACCGAGCATAATGCACTGGCACACAAACACACACACACACTTACATCTATGCATGTTTGTATGTGGTATAACTCAGTTGTTGCCCCTCCTCAGCCGCACAGCCGCAAATGTACGTACTTCACTTCAACCTAACCACTAACACAAACAACAAGCGCAGTTGGAAAAACAGTAGTGAAACTGTAATAGCACAAATAATAAATTTGCATAATTCTGGACAAACAAGCAATTTATAGTCATTTTTGTGACGCCATTCGGCATTCGCCTCTTTGGGCCAGCCGCCCGACGGCCCCTTATCCGCCAGCGAAGCATAAACGACGTGAGCGTCGAATGGATTTCGCACACTTTACGGTGGGGAACTACGTTGTGAACTACTACATGCACATACATACATACATACATACATACACATTATATTTATTATTGTGGCATCACTGCACACTGCAAGTTTTACGTGTTGCTGACCGCCCACGCCCCCGCCCCAGCACTTACTCGTGATTTTCTGTTGTTGTCAGCTTGGAAATGTCATTTTCGTGCGCATTCTCTACCAAACCCCATCCATCGCATGTTGCTAATTCAATTATGAGATTACGAATTTTCCAAAATTTTCAATAAATGTTGCGCGCGCAAAGTCGTTACAACTATAAGTGGAAATTGTTATTCGTTTGTCATCAAAAATCACGTCCAACATTTCAGTTTCAAAATGCAAATTGCATTTTAGTTGTAGTGCACAGAGAGGGAGAGTGAGAGAGAGAGGGAGCGCAGTAGTGATTATAGGAATCATTTTGGGAGTAACAACGCTGGAAATTCGTTTAATTTTTCTGACAAGCGAAAAATGAGCGAGTTCGTGCAAATATAATTATTTCCAAGCGCAGATTTATCAGAGAACTACGTATGTATGTGTGTGTG
>JAYXIM010000669.1:0-10242 GCA_037575425.1 Anastrepha fraterculus | reverse complement strand
GGAATCAGCTGATAAAACGTAAACAAAGGCAAGCAGCTGCACGTAAAAAATCAATTGCCGAGGAATTGTGAAATATAAATAATAATTTTATTGCTTAAAGTGTTGATTATTTGCATTAAGCAACAGTTTTGTATTTCTTATCAAAAGTGCACATATTTGAATTGTTTGTATGTGGAATAAATACAAGGAACGTTGGTACATGAATGTGGGTGAAAGAATAATCAATACAAAAACAAATCAACACTTGTTGCGGTAGCGAATAATTTTTTTGCAAGAATTCTTAAATTAAAGGTAACTCAAAGAGTGCTACCAAAAACGTGTTCACGAGATTATAGATTATATTTTGAACTGCAACAAGATAAAATATTTGAGATGTATATAATGGACCAAAAATAACTGCAAATAACAGCATTTCGTAATAGTTAACCATTTAACCTTCGCCGCTCCATTCGCTTGTGGACTTCTGCGTTCATTGCCCTAATAGTTGAAGTATCTCCCATATTTAAATAGTCGAGTCAACTAAAAAGTAACCGCCCCGCAATTCATAAACCACATTAACCAATACAACGGGCACACCAGGCGTCAATGCCACAGCCAATGTGGAGCAGTTGTGCCAACAAAAGCGCTTCAAAGTTTACAATTTTGCTGCAACAACAAACTCCGGCTTTCCTTTCTTCATTTGAAATAAAAACTTTGAAAATATCGCTATGAAAAATCAGCAAACGAGTGCATGGTAAGGGAAACGACAGCAGCAGCAATGCTACAACAACAATTACGAACACACGTATCGCTATAAAATGCGGGTAAAAAGTGCATTTTGCACAGCAACTAAAAACTTTTGTTTTGAATTAAACAAAGTGGAGTTCACAAACATAAGCCGTATAGTACAATCTGATAAGTAGATTCCACAACCATTAACCAGACGACAATTGACAACGCGTATGCAACAGCCAGCAGCAAACTATTTACTTGCATAATTTAAACTTTTTATTTGCTAAATTTAAATTACTTTTGTGAGATAGAGATGCTTCGAGTATTTCGCTGCTCGCCATTTGCAAGTATTAAAGCAAGTTAAAACCTTCAGAAGTAGTTTTTGAAGCTATACATTTTTACTGTCAACTTAATAAGCACACAAGGGGATAGGGGTAGACAGAGGTCTGAAAATATTATGTTTTTAATAATTTTTTTTTTGCTAGTCAATTGCTATATTAAAAAAAAAAATAAAAACATAGCTTTAATACATCATGTTTCGACTTGACTTTAGCAAAATTTCAAAAAAAAAAAAAAAATTAATAGCTTTAAAAGTTATTGCTCTTTGTCTGGAGCTCGTTTCTTCAGAAGTCTCTTGCGGGGATCAGCACAAGTCCTTGCAGATTCATCTAAAATAAATCGGACAAGAGAAATTAGTTTTATTAATAGGTAATATTGTGCCTGATCGAAGCTTTTTTTCAAATCAACAATATGGAGGCCTTAGATTTTCGAGAAAAAAACCGACAATTAGTTGTTAAAAAAAAATCGAAATTAAAAAAAAAAATTCTTTCGTTCACGAAAGTCGGTTCTACCTAACCGGAACGACTCGGTCTTATACCCGCCCAAGGACTGTCACTTCAGCAGCATTCCTCGTATAAGCACGGGGAATGTTTATGCTGCTACAACAACAACAACAACTACATCTGCGAGTGCTGAGAACTTAAAACTAGCAAACAAGCTATTCAATGAAAAGCGGGTACAATGGGCGATATCAACATTCAGCCCATCCATATCACCTGGACCTGATGGGATACTCCCCTGTCTTTTACAGCAGCGTGCAAACCACATTATCCCTAATTTGACAAGATTATACAAAGCAAGCTTACGGCTAGGATATTTGCCTACAAAATGGGCTGAGGTTAAAGTTGAAGGTTAAAGTTTGAATTAATTCCAAAGGTAGGGGAAAAACCCTAACAATTGTCTAAATCATACAAACCAATTATATATATAATTGGCGCGTACACCCTTTTTGGGTGTTTGGCCGAGCTCCTCCTCCTAGTTGGGGTGTGCGTCTTGATGTTGTTCCACAAATGGAGGGACCTACAGTTTCAAGCCGACTCCGAACGGCAGATATTTTTATGAGGAGCTTTTTCATGGCAGAAATACACTCGGAGGTTTGCCATTGCCTGCTGAGGGGCCGCTATTAGAAAAATGTGTTTATTAATTTTGGTTTCACCGAGATTCGAACCAACGTTCTCTTTGTGAATTCCGAATGGCAATCACGCACCAACCCATTCGGCTAAGCGGCCGCCAACTTCTCAACCAATTAGTCTCAGTTTATTTTTCCTTGGAAAAGTTAGTAGGTCAGTATACAAGGGAAAACCACTTAGCCAACTTCTCACCGTATCGACTTCAATTTGTCTATCAACAGGGAAAATCCACTGAGACTGCAATACACAGCCTGGTAACAGTTATTGAAAAGGCTATCGAGTCCAAACAGATAGCTCTATGTGCATTTATTGACATATCAGGAGCTTTTGAAAACACTTGCCAAAGAGGCAATCTATAATGCCCTAAATCTAAAGGAGGTTCCTGAACCCATCACTAGATAGATAATATGCATGTTGAAATCTAGGACAATCAGCACCCAACTAGGAGGAACTATCAAATCTATCGGAGCCACAAGGGTTTGCCCTCATTCAATTCTTTCAATTCCCTTTCAATTTCTCCTACTTTATAATTATTATTACAAACTATTTGCCCAATGCAGTTAAATTTCTTTCAAACTGTGTTTCTATAAAAGATGTTTATATAAATCCGACATTGCTAATATTCCTTTCGAGAGATAAAACTCCCAAGTAAATTTTGCCGCTCTTTCAACTCAAGTCCAACAGATTGCGCGATTTTGATGAGACCAGACAAGGCCAGGAAGCTGATCTTGTCTATTAAGTTCAAGATTCTCATAGCCAGTAAGGGCTTCGTTCTGAGAAAGGGAAAACCCACAATTGACGTTGCCACAAAACAACTTAAAAGTCCCAAGCTTTTCTGCTAAATACTTAACATTTGCCTAGGGTTCGACATATACCAACCAATCAATCGTAAATAGAACTGATAAAATGCAAAGGACTGACCTTCAGAAGAAAAAAGGAATCGAATTTAAACAGAAACATTTTTTTTGTATGCTCTATAAGATAATCTGACAAAAATTTTGCAACAAAATCCAGACTACACTTTTCCAGAAAAGTGAAATTTTAAGACTTAGGGGATTTACAAAACTTACAATTCGTAGGCCAACTTATTTAGTAAAATTTAATAAAAATAATAATAAAATTTCGGATTTCCTAAATGTGTGTGAATATACATATGTATCACAATCCAAGTTTTTTATGATGAGTTTATGATAAGAGTAATGAGTAGTTTTGGCCATTTGAGCTGATGAGTTTATGATAAGAGAAATGAATAGTTTGGGCCATCAGCGCTGATTACTTTTTGATAACAAAAATTAAAAAGTATGATTTTTAGTGCTGAGAAGTTTGCGATGACGACAATGAGGAGTTTAATTGTCAGCAGTTATTACATTGTAAGTGTACAAGATTAATGTACACCGTCAGAATGCTGTATTTCATCTGAGCTCTTTATTGAATATTTCTTTCTTATATACATTTTCTAATACTAATTTCTTAACTACGTGTATGTGTGTGTGTGTGTGTGTACATGCGTAAATGTGTATTCTTATCTTAATTGTATACATCCGATACCAATGCATTTTAAGTGCACAAAAATTTATGTGTCTTATGCAGACTCAGTAAATCCTAGTAAGAGATAAACGACCAACGTATTGATATTTTATATTTGTTTAGGTTCACTGTTGACTTAGGTGCATCTAACGCACGTATTAAACAATTGATGATCGGTTGTCAGTTGCTGCTTGTGTGCATTGGTATATTGGTGTATGCGTGTTTCTTTCATACTTATATTATCCTTATGTTTTCTGTATACACTGTAATTTATGTATTTTGTTCAGATAAGCAATTTTCACATATTTTATGAGCAAGGGTCACATTACAATTCTATTGCTTATCATTGCATTTGATATTTAGTGGACTGTATATTTTTTCTGTTTATTTGGTCGGTTTACGTATGTTTGCATATGTATGTATGAATGTGTTATATTTATAAAATCCTATCTCTATTGCGGCAGAGTTTCATGTTCATATTTTTATGAACATTCTGCCAAGGGCCAAAATTGTGTTGTTTAAACATATTAGCCAAATGTGATTGTTGACATTTTACTTAATTATGATTATGTCTAACTGGTAGTTCAAATGGAACAGCCAGAACAGTTCTTCTTTTACATTTTGATCTTATATATAAAATAACTATGATTAACCCTATTATGAAAACTAAAGTTAGCGAAGCATGACCACTAACGTGATGAAAATTGATATCCTTCAATTTGATATTTTCTTTTTTGAGAAATTCTATTTGCTGTTTGAGCGTTAGGATATCTTTGGTGTTGTTTATTAAGGTCGAATCAAAAGGTTTAATTCGCAGTTCTGAAATATCTTCAATGTCTTCGTTCTTTTCTGCCCTCCTGGGCCCGCCGAATATTTTGCTATTCTTGATGTCAACAGGCTTGCAGCTTGATTTGGCTCTTCCGTTTTGCTGCTGTTTGTTGTCTCTAGTGGGCACAGCTTGTGAACGGGCCGTTTAAGTATCCCATTCTGCAATTTCAGAGTTACAACTCTGGTTTTTCCATCGCTTCCAGGATGGGTTTTTATAACTTTGCCTAATGGCCACTTTGCTGGATGACTTTCTTCATTTTTAATAATTACTATTTGACCTACTGCTAGATTGTCCTGTTTGGTTTTCCATTTCATTCGTTGTTGCAACATTGTGACATATTCGCTTTCCCACCGTTTCCAAAAGTCTCTTTTCATTTTTTGTATTAGTTTCCACCTATCTAACGAACCCCTTGTTGTGTCATCAATTGCTTCAGGACAGTCTATTAATGGGCATCCTATTAAAAAATGCCCAGGTGTTAAAACATCTATATCGCTTTCACTATCGATCGCACATAAGGGTCGTGATTTTAGCACTGCTTCAATCTGTGATAGCAAAGTAATCATCTCTTCAAATGTCAATTTACTTTCGCCTATCACTCTTTTTAAATGATATTTCACTGATTTGACTCCAGCCTCCCAAATTCCTCCGAAGTGAGGAGCTGCCGGCGGCCCAAAATGCCATTGAATTTTGTCTGCTTCTAATATGGGAGCTACTGTTGAGTTTTTCTTGATTGCCTTTTTGAAATCTAAGTCTAACTTTCTACAAGCTCCGACAAAATTTGTTCCATTGTCTGAGTATATATGCTGACTCTTACCCCTTCTAGCAAAAAATCTTTTTAAGGCAGCTAGAAACGCTTCAGTTGTTAAATCACTTACTGCCTCTAAATGAATAGCCTTTGTTGCCATGCATACAAATACAGCTATGTATCCTTTAAATGTTTTTATTCCCCTTCCTTTGGAACATTTCATATGTATTGGACCTGCATAGTCTACACCAACGTGTGAAAATGGAATTGACAACGACACTCGAAATTCTGGAAGATTTCCCATTATTTGTTTAGCTGCTTCCTTTCGGTAACGTATGCAGCGACTACAAGCTCGAATGTTTTTTTTTATGGAATTCTTTAATCCAATTATCCAATAATTCCTTCTAATCGTTGCTTCCATTAACTTATTTCCTCCATGTAAGGTTGTTTTATGAACATGTTCAATAATCAATTTTGACAAATGTGATTTATTTAATATTATTGGGTGCTTCTGATCGAACTGAAGCTTTGCATTCCCTAACCTACCTCCTACGCGAAGGATTCCATTGTTATCTAAAATTGGATCTAAGCTTGCAATTTTACTTGTACTGCTAATTTCTTTTTTGATTTCTAAGCTCTGTATTTCCTCTCTAAATTGTAATCTTTGCTGATATCTTATTATTCTCTGTTCAGCTTCTTTTAGTTCTGATTTTACTAAGTACGCAGGATATTTTTGTCCTCGTATTCTTTTTATAAATCGCAATATATAAGCTACAACCCTTATTAATTTGGTTAAACTAGAATATTTTAATATTACCTCATCTAAGAAATGTGATTCTTTTGATGTTGTGACATACACTGCATCGATTTTAACGCTATTCTGAGTTGGCCATTGATGTTCTTCTCCTTGTAACCATTTGGGACCTCTCCACCATAGCTCGTGCTCCACTAGTTTGTTCGCAAATATCCCTCTGGATGCTACATCAGCTGGATTGTCCTTTGTTCTAACGTGTTGCCATATTGCAGTGGAAGCATATAATTTGATTTCTTCTACTCTCGTTTTAATGAACTTATCTTTACTTCGGGAATTCTTTATCCATGCTAACGTTATAGATGAGTCGCTCCAAGCAAATATTTTAACTTCTCTATTGATAACTGTCTTTATCCTTTGCAGCAATTTAGAAAGTAGGTGAGCCGCGCATAGCTCCAGTTTTGGCAATGTCTTCTTATTTTTAATCGGGTTCACTTTGGTTTTACCAGCAATTATCGTTATAACTGATCCAACTTTAGCATATACAACTGCCGCGTACGCTTTTTCTGACGCATCTGCGAATCCATGTAGTTCAATTTTAAAGTCGTTTTTTGTTTCAAACCATCTGGGAATTTTTATTCTTTTTATCGCTGGTACGTGCTGCATAAACTCCTGCCATTCTTTTGCCAAATTTTCGTCAAGTAACTCATCCCAGTTGAGTTTCATCAACCAAAGTTTTTGTATAAACAACTTTGCTAAAACAGTTATTGGTGAAAGCCACCCCATCGGATCGAAAATTCTCGCCAAATCAGATAAAGCTTTCCTTTTTGTTACTAGCTTTTCCGTTGAAAAATTCATATTAAATCTAAACATGTCTTTGGCCGGGTCCCATTGTATACCCAATGTTTTAACTGTTTCGTCTTCTGCTATTTTTATTACCTCATTTTCGCTATTTGTTGGAATTGTTGTTATAATCTCACTGTTATTAGACATCCACTTTCTTAAGTGAAATCCACATTTTTGTAGTTGTTTCGAAATTTCGAACTGAATGACTTTACATTCATTTATTGAATCTGCTCCTGTCATTAAATCGTCCATGTAGAAGTCGTTTTTAATGATGTTTGAAAGCGAATAATTGTAAGGCTCGCAGGATTTGGCAATTTCTTGTAAAGTTCTCGTTGCAAGAAAAGGAGCGGATGCTGTTCCATACGTAACTGTTTGCAGCTTGTATTCTCCTATCGGCCCTTCCTTCGCTTCTCTCCACAATATACGTTGATAATCTTGATCACTTTCTGCTACTTTAATTTGTCGATACATCTTTTCAATATCACTTGTTAACACATATTGCCAAAGTCTCCATTTGGTAATTATGTCAAATATATCTTTTTGAAGTCTCGGGCCTATTAAAAGGATGTCATTTAAACTACTTCCATTTGTAGTTTTTGCAGATGCATCGAAAACTACTCGTAGTTTAGTTGTGAGACTGCCTTCTCGAATTACGGCTTGATGTGGCAAATAGTATTTTCCGCAATTATTTCCACTTGCTTTTTTCATGTGGCCCATTTCTAAATAGTCTCTCATAAATTGCACATATTGTTTTCTTAGGTTGTCATCTGAAGCCAACTTTTTCTCAAGATTAAGAAACCTCGCCATTGCTTGTTTGCGAGAGTCGCCTAAGTCTTTTTTTTTTTAAAAGGTAGATTGACGACAAATCTATTATTTTCATCTCTTGTTGTCGTTTTATCAAATATTTTCATGCATTCATCATCATCTTCTATATTTGTTGGTGCTGTGGTGTCTTCTATTTCCCAAAACTTCTCCAACGTTGTGGTCACCGCCGCTAGAATTCTACCATTTTTTCTCGGTTGTTGTAAAACTCCCGACAATATCCATCCTAATTTCGTAGCTTGGCCTAGTATTCGATCTTTCTTAAATATGCCTTCTTCTAATATGTCAGCATATACATCTCCTCCAATAACGACGTCGATTCGATCTGACCTATTGAAGTTGGGATCAGCTAAGGTATAGTTTCTCCATTGTTCTATATCCCATTTAAATGTTTTATCAGGTTTTGCACTCGCCAATTTCGGCAAAATCAGTGCTTCGACATTGTACACTTCGTTGCTTAAGAATCTCGGCCTGATTTCAATGTTGACTTTAAATTTGGAGACTCCCACTGTAGTATTTCCTAGCCCTTGTAGCTCAGTTACTTCTCTTCTCTTTGGTAAGTGTAGTATTTGAGCGGCTTCTTCAGAAATGGTAGTCTTCTGTGATCCTTGATCAATTAGTGCTCGCAATGTCACGTACTCTCCATTTGCCGCCTTCACTCTTATCTGGGCTGTTGCTAGAAGTGTTGCTGTTTCGGAGTTTTTTGTCATCATAGTGGATGATTTTTTTATAGCATTTTCTTCACCTGCTCCTTTTTCCTTCTGGAATTCATTGTAATGCAGTAAATTATGATGATTTCTTCCACACTTACTGCATTTTTTCTTATTCTTGCAATTGCCTTCATATACGTGGTCGAGGCAAATATTGCATAGCTTATTGTTTACTATGAAACCTCTACGATTTATCGTAGTCAATGCCTGGAACCTTCTGCATTCAACAATTTGATGCCCAGGAATCTTGCAATATATACAGGTCTTTTGTGCAGCTGTATAGAATGTGGGTGCTCGTTGTGGCTGCTTCTGATTGCTCCATCTAGTTGTTTTCCTGTCTCGTATAGCTTCTAGAGCTTGATATTGCTGCTCCAGAAAACGGAAAACATCATCTAGGCTTTGGATATCCCTAGTTTTCTTGACATTCTGCTCATATAACCGGAGACTTTCTTTGTCTAGTTTCCGAACAACTATCCGAGCTATAATTGCTTGCTCGTCATTTAAATTCAATTTAAGCCCTTTTAGAGCATAAATGCATTCCTTGGTGGTATCCAAAAGCTGCTTCATGCTTGCCGCACTTTCCCCATTTGCTGTTGGTTGATCAAGAAGTCTGTCCACTTGTGTTGTGAATTGCAGCCTTTTGTTTTCATATCTTTCCTGGAGGATTTGCCAAGCGGCTTCATAGTTGTATTCAGTTACCGGTAAATGCTGAATTAATCTTCCAGCTTCTCCTCCTAATGACGACTTCAGCCGGAACATCTTTTCTACTTCAGTAAAGTGCTTCGAATTATGCACCAAACCTTGGAAAAGATCGCTAAATGATGACCATTGATTCATCTCGCCATAAAATATCGGAATCTTAATCTCCTGTAGTTTCATAGTAGATGACACAGCTTGTGTTGGCGTGCACCTTTTCAATTTATCTGTTAACTTCTCAATGTTAACGCTGTATTTTTCTCGGAAGTCCTCCATTTGCTCTTCTATTGAGTCTTTAGTAATGGCTTTTAAATGGACACTGCGACTTTCAGAAAAAGCTTCTTCTATATATTCAAACTGTATTTGAAGCTTAGTTTTGAATTCTCTTATTTCTTCGACAGAATCCAATTCATTTTGTTGAATTTCTTCTATGGTCATTCTGAGCTTTTTTCCTCGACGTTGAAATCTCCTTTCTACGTCGGAATTAGTACCTGATGGCTCGAACTCACTCATTTCTCCCATCGATGCAGGTTTAAGTTGGTTGCCGCTTACTGTTGGTAAATCTTCGGCTGCATTCTGTATTTTTAAATGCTGAATGGACTTTTCCATTACCTGAATAACATGCTCGTAATACTTCTTTTCAATGTATTCGTCAGCTTCTTGGCTCGGTTTAGCCATAATTTTGGCATGATTTCCACTAAATTCCGTCCTCATTGTTTGAATATGTTGAATATATTCGAGACATGAAGCTTTCCTTATTTTGCCGCTAAGGATTTTCTGTTCTTCCAGCGCAGCAAGATCGCCCAACTCCTTCTGTCTTTTTAGTAAATTTTCCATGTTGATTTTGATTGTTTTTTTTTTTTTATTTAAACACTGTACTCGTTGTTTTAGCCACGAGGACGCTTTTTAACACTTTTCACTTTTCCGCTGTGAGCCACGGAAACGCTTTTCGCTTAGAATCTTAGGCGAATTATATACTTTTTTAAGTAAATTTTTTATTAATGCGGACAGTCTTTGCTGTTCCGGCTTATATATATATATTTTTCTACTAAGTAATGCTCTCCTTTAGAGACTTATAGTACTTGCGCTTGATTTCTTTTCTAGGCTCGACTGACCAAATGTACAAGATTAATGTA
>JAYXIM010000662.1:0-30279 GCA_037575425.1 Anastrepha fraterculus | reverse complement strand
TGAAGGTGGCGTACAGGCTCAAGTTAAACGGAGTCTGGGGAAATGAAGTAAGCACTGGCCACTGTTAGATATACCACCAGTTGTCAGAACGGTGCACACTGTTCTCGATGTCGGTGGATAATCGGATTCCTGTCGTTAGCTTCGGTAGCAAGTATGACGTTTTGATCCCAAATAGAGATCAATGGTTAAGTCCAGAGAACATATTAACGGGATATAAGCACACTTTCTACACCGACCGAAGCGGTCGGTCTGTGTCTGTGGGTCGTGGACAGCCCGATATGCCTATCCTGTCTTGAAGATGACGACACGGCAGAACATTTTCTCTGTACCTGTCCTGCATTTTCTAGAATCAGACTTAGGGTATTGGGTTGCGATACACTGAGTATGGATAAAGTTCATACTCTTCCTCCGCCGGATCTCCTAAAATTCATCAATGAATCCAAGAGATTTGTGGAAGAGTGACCTCAAACTAATCTATCCGTTTTTACCATCCACCTTCTATCTTTCCTATCTCTATTCTTTCTACTGATATCTATCCGGGTGTAGTACAATGGTCTACTGACTGAGTGCTTGGACTTGTCCAGCCCCCCACAAATCTAATCTAGTCTAATCTGTTCCGATCAATGCAATCAGCCCTTATTGGAGAGCGGTTCACTTCTTACGAGAGCACCACACACTGGCTCAATGAATGGATCAAGTCAAAAGAACTCGAATTTTTCGTCAGAGGAATCCGTATGCTGATGAAAGATGGAGTAAAACAGTAGCTTCCAAAGACAAATACTTCACATAAAATCATGTATTATTTAATTGTTAAAAAAATTCGTAACTTTGGCTAAGAAAGCACGGAAACTTATTCCCATACCCAATAAATCTGGCTGAACTGAATTGATTTCACAGAGAAAACAAGGGTCCGTAGTGTTAGCAGTGTTGTTGGAGTCGTGTTGAACATAGTTCGTGATAGATGGCTTGGCGAGTTGGAGTAAACAGTTTAAACTTTTGTGAGCAATATGCTTCAGAGATCCCAAGCAGTTGTAACGAGTTGTGCTTAGCACAGGACAGTGGCAAAGGCGGTGTTCTAACGTAGCCCTTACTTCTTCACATAAATTACACGCGTCGTTCGAGACGAATCCCATTTCAGCGGCGTGATATGGAGTGAGACTATGTTCCGTCAGAACTCCAACAAATAATTTATTTCCTTCCTTCCTTTTGAGTGAGAAAAGAAAAATGGGTGTTTTCGTAGCATTATTTTGGCAATCCTTTGGGAGGTCGAGGATGCTCATATAGACTGCGCTTTCAGAGTTAGTTCCTCGTCTAGTTCCGTTTTCAAAACTGTGAATGACGGATATAGGTATATTCGATGACTCATCCTAGGCAAGCGGATGCCTGCCTTAGCAAGCAGGTTATGGATGTATTGACTGTATCAATTTCGCGCACGTTTTTTTTTATTTCCCTCTTATTTTATTTATCATTTTGATTGTGTGCTAGAATCTTTTTATATGATCGTAAACCTTCACTTTTGCGCACTTTTGGACGTCACCTTTCGACATATGGACCTCTTTTACAGCGTCTCGAAGTGAAATGGATGATTTTTGCGAAGTAATTACAGCACTTGTTTGGCTTTTGACTATCACACAAATCCTTTCTTTCTTCCACTGCTAGACCCTCGTTCCAGCGTCAAGATATAATTAGACTTTTTTAACATATAAATCACCACACTTTTCGGACAGTTCAAAGTTTTTGCTGTTCCAAATAACAAAAAATGCGACAAATGACCTTTTTTTTTGGGCGGAATTTTCTCCTTCTTCTTCTTCACTTTTTGAAGAATACATAGAACTTAAGAAACGTGAGTACACCAAATTAGTAATGACAATAAACACTGTGAATATGTATACTTATTTTTATTTACATTTAATTTTATGTAAGTGCTGAGTGAACACAATCGACTAGCTTTTTTCGTGTCGATACTTATGTAATGCGAAAAAAGTTTGCTTATATAAAACTTATCAATTTATTTATAACCACTAACTGAAAGTGATATATACAAGGTGGTGCAAAAAAAATCGCCTTATTGGAAAATTTATAATTTTGCAAATCATATTTGACACTTGTTAAGTAGAGAGCCGCAGTACACGAACAGACAAGGAAAGGAGCGCGTAGAGGTCAAAATAAAGATAGAAAGGAAAAAACATTTGAACGGTGCGCTGTGTGCAGCAGAGGTCAATAGCCAGGATACCTATTTCGCATAGAGAAATTTTAATTCAAAATACATTTAATCTCGTAAATAAAACTAGAAACAAATGTTAAATCATACTTTTATATGAGTCGAAAAAATTTTGTACAAAAAATTTACATATAAAAATAAACTCCCGAAAGCATTAAGCATGAAAAATTTAATACCATAAATAGCCAACAAACAAATTTGTTTTATTTTACTAAGAAAATATAAATTTTTCGGGTAAGTAATGTAAGTAGAACAAAACTTTAATCAAAATTAAAGCTCTCAGGTATCAGCACTAAGTGCATCTTCTTCTTCTTGATTGGTGCGATAACCGCTTAAGCGATTGTGGCCGAGTTTAACAAAGCGCGCCAGTCGTTTCTTTCTCGTGCTAATCGACGCCAGTTGGGCACACAAAGAGAAGTCATCTGATTCTCTATCTGATCTTTTCAACGCAGCGAACTTGTCCATAATTTTTAGCTTAAAGACACCCTTGTCTCCTGGTCTCTTTGTTGCAGTACAAAGCTCAACACCCTGAATCTGCTTAAAATCTACTTGGACATATGCTTCATCATCCATAACAACACAGTCATATATATGTATTAGGTATTAGGTTAAGTATATCTGGCTGATCTGAATTAATTTCACAGAGAAAACAAGGGTCCATATTGTTAGCAGTGTTGTTGGAGTCGTGTTGAACCTGGATCGTGATACATGGCTTAGCGAGTTTGAATAAACAGTTTAAACTTTTTTCAGCAATATCCTTCAGAGATGAAGTGGAGGAGGTCTTCCTTTTCGTCTGCTACCACCAGCTGGTACCGCATTAAATACTTTCAAAGCCGAAGCATTTGTCTGCATTCGGGCGACATAACGCAGTCAACGTAGCCGCTGGATCTTTATTCGCTGCACTATGACCATAACGACATAAGCATCAAACAGCTCATTATTCAATCACTTACGATACTCACCGTCACCAACGTGCAGAAGTTCAAAAATCTTACGCAGAATCTTTCTCTCAAACACTTTAAGTGACGCCTCATCGGATGTTGTCATCGTCCAAGCTTCTGCGCCATACGTTAGGATGGGCATGATGAATATACTGCTACAACAACAACCACAACAGGCATGATGAGATCCTTTTAAACTGTTAGTTTTGTTCGTCGAGAGAGGACTTTACTACTCAATTGCCAACTTAGTCCAAAGTAGCACTTGTTGGCAAATGAGATTCTCCGTTTTATTTCAAGGCTGACATTGACATCCGTGTAAATGCTGGTTCTTAAGGGGTCCTAGTGGTCTAGAGCACGATTTTTTGAAAATTCTAGACCATCGGGATCCCTTCAATAAACGACGTCTTTTAGAAGACGAATTTCGTGAAGGTCGTCCAAAATCAGTTGTTGTTCCGAAACCCATTGATGCTGTTCGCGAACTGATATTGCAAGATCGTCATGTGACCTATCGTGAGATTGAGACAATCTTAGGCATTAGTGGGACCAACATACATTCAATATTGCATAAACATTTGACTGTCCAAAAAATTTGTTCGCGTTGGATCCCACACAATTTGTCAATCGCTCAAAAAAAGGCTCGTGTCGATTGGTCGAAGGGAATGCTCAAAAAATACGATCGCGGGGCTTCGAAACACGTCTATGACATCGTGACAGGTGATGAATCATGGATTTACGCGTATGAGCCCGAAAGTAAATAGCAGTCGACTGTATGGGTGCTTCAATATGAGCCAAATCCAACAAAAGTTGTTCGCGCACGAAGCACTTCCAAGCAAATGGTCGCCTGTTTTTTCGGAAAAACTGGACATGTCGCAACCGTACCACTAGAACAACGCAGAACAGTAAATTCTGAGTGGTACACGACCATTTGTTTGCCAGTTGTCTTCCAAGAAATTAGGAAAACCAATCGCCAAAGACGGATCACTCTTCACCAGGACAATGCGAGCTCTCACACATCGGCTCAAACAACTGCATTTTTGAGCACCCAAAACATCGAATTAATGGGTCATCCGCCGTATAGTCCTGACTTGGCACCGAATGACTTCTTTTTATTCCCGTACGTAAAAAACAAACTGAGAGGTCAACGTTTTTCGACACCTGAAGAAACGGTTGCGGCATTCAGAATGCATGTCTTGGAGGTATCTCATTCAGAGTGGCAAAAGTGCTTCGACAATTGGTTCAAAATTGTATAGATCTTCATGGAGAATATTTTGAAAAACAATAAAGTGATTTTCGATGATTAAAATTTGTTTTTGTTCTCTAATCCCGACACATAAAAGGCACCCCTCGTAGTCCTCGTTCACCACCATCCAGATTCTCTTTTCCTCTTAATTCCAGTTTGGAAAATGCAGTATGAACAATGCGGTTGTCATCAATTGTACGCTCTTATAAAAAATTGTGCCTGAGCGATTAAGTTCTGCAGTTCAATGCTGCATTGGCCCCCCTACAGTATTTACCAGTTAGTTTTTATTCTATAAGTACGCATTTATTTAGTTCTTACTCATCCATAAGTAATATTATTGTTTCTTTTTTTTTTTGTATTTAATTAGCAGCAATGCAATATTCAGTTATTGTATAGAGTTTACATTTAATCGTAGCTATCGTAAATTTAAAAGTATCCAAGAAGATTATTACAATTTTATCTCTTTCCGATAAATATCGTCGTAATCTCGTTTATATTCACATTAAAATTAAATCGGTTTTCTTCACTTATCTAACAACATAGCGCGACAGTCATCCCACATTCATTGAAAAATTCCACATGTCCTTTAAAGTTATACAGTAAATGAATATTTTTAAACTGCCTAACAACTGGTAGGCTGCTGTAGTCGTCATTGCAAACGCTGAAAAGGAAAGGCTTCGGTATTAAGTACCAGCTATTTTAGGTTAATCCTGATGTTACTAATCAGGTGCCCTTGAAAAAAGGCAATCTGAAATGTGCTTAAAAATATTCAACTTAATTTTTTTCTTTATTCAACCAGATTTATTTAATTTTCATAATATCAAATGTGGCCTAGTGGGCGGAAGAACTGAAAATATCTGCCCGTAGGATCCGTCGCATACTGAAAAATGATCACACAATCAAGCCTTACACGAACCAAAAGGTGCATGATTTCACATCAAACCAGCAACAAGTCGGACTTGAGAGAGCGAAGGAGTTGCTTCGCTTGTCCGAAAGTGGTCAATTTCCGAACATTGCGTTTTCTGACGAGAAAACATTTCAAATTGAGCAGCTCGTAAATTTCCAAAACGATAGCGTTTATTTGAGCACCAGGAGGCAGCACCGGCTACAGGTAATGGCTTGGGCCGCTGTAACCACAGATGGGAGTTCTCCAATTGTTTTCGTCGAGCGTGGCGTGCTCTGAAGCCGGGGGCAGACAAACATTTCTAAAAGTAAGTTATTCAAAACAAAATTGGATGATTAATTTTGCGCCAGCTGCTAAAGATTTCCATCACTCAAAATAATTTTTCGCTTTATTTAGTAAAAAAAGTGATTCAAAACAAAATTGGAAGATTAATTTTGCGCCAGCTGTTAAAAATTTCCATCACTCAAAATAATTTTTTATTTTATTTAGTAAAAAAAAGTGATTCCAAACAAAATTGGATGATTAATTTTGCGCCAGCTGTTAAAGATTTCCATCACTCAATTTGATTTTTTGTTTTATTTAGTAAAAAAAGTTATTCAAAACAAAATTGGATGATTAATTTTGCGCCAGCTGTTAAAGATTTCCATCACTCAATTTGATTTTTTGTTTTATTTAGTAAAAAAAGTTATTCAAAACAAAATTGGATGATTAATTTTGCGCCAGCTGTTAAAGATTTCCATCACTCAATTTGATTTTTTGTTTTATTTAGTAAAAAAAGTTATTCAAAACAAAATTGGATGATTAATTTTGCGCCAGCTGTTAAGGATTTCCATCACTCAAAATAATGTTTCGTTTACTTTAGTAAAAAAAGTTATTCAAAACAAAATTAGATGATTAATTTTGCGCCAGCTCTTAAAGATTTCCGTCACTCAAAATAATTTTTTATTTTATTTAGTAAAAAAAAGTGATTAAAAAAATTTTGGATGATTAATTTTGCGCCAGCTGCTGCTTGTATACATAAATATGTGTAAGTAAAAATGTGAATCCAGATTTTTTTGTTAACATTTTTAGATTATTGTATGAATTTCGCAGACATGTGGAGTTTTTCCAGTGCTGACCAGTAACCAGTCACTTCTGCCGCTCTATGCAGTAATTTTTTACGACTAATTAAAAGCACTTATGCTTTCAAGTACACTAATTGGAAATATTCACAAGCAAAAAAAAATTTGTTTTTTCGCTATGGAAATATCGAATATCGGAATATTTTTTTACGTCAATATTTGTTTTTTTTTTTTGTGTATAATTTTTTCACTTTTCAAGTTTTCATTGTACATCAAATGCGCAATAGACAGACATTGTTAATTATTTAATAAATTTAAAATATTATTGCACAAAGACAACAAAATGATCTTAATGAAAAAACGAAGGCATTGTTTTGCATCAGAGGATAAAATAAGCGCATTTCCAGGTTGCATTTACATTGTCGAACAGCCCATTTTCGTGAATCAAGAATTAAAAAAAATTAACTTTTTCAGTAAAGGGACAAAGCACTTGAAATTAAATATATTAAAATCAGATTCACTACAATTTTTTTATTGTATTGGCGGACATGTTTTTCTACTTGCCATAACCAGCCATAACCGCATTAGCTGCGGGGCATACCAAATGCAGGCATCGATTTAAACACTGCAATGGTATTTTTATATCAATTCCAGTATTGAACAACATGACCGTTTTCTTAACTGCTTATTAATATTTATCTTTATCTCATTTGAATACATCAACTACGTCTGCAGAAAATAAGAAAAAAATCTGGTAGTGTTTAAAAAAAAAAGTAAAATATAATAAAAAAATATGTACATAAAAAATAAACAAAAAAAACTACTACTCAAAAATCCCAGGCCAATATTTTTCAAAAATAGAAAAAAAAAATATTGCCTAAAATGTTTACCAAATTAATACATTTTTCTCGAGTAATTTTTTGTTTTGAGTAAACTTTATACTCTCATCGGGCAAAGGTTTAGACATCTCTGCTCTCACTTTTTCGAACCAGCTCCTTAGGAAGGAGCAATTGTAGGTCTTCCTCCTCTAGTAGCTACGAGCCCAGGTCTATGTGTCTCCTGTTGCCTAATGCCTCACAGTTTGTGACGAAGTGTTCTACAGACTACTCTTCATCACAGCAGAACCTACATGATCTTGTACTAGATAACCCTATTGCGTTGAAGTGTTTATTACAGGCAAAGTGACTTGTAAGTGTTCCACAGAGTAATCTGAGGCTCTTTTTATCTGGGGTTAGAGCAGATTTTGCTCTGTTGGCATTGAAGTTCAAAAACTTGTTGGAGTGATTAAGGCGACTTGTGCCGTTCCAGTGTTCCCTGATGTTTGTTTGGATTAATTTTTTGGTTTCCTTATCGTTTCCTTCGTGTCCGTCATGTCCTGGTACCCAAATCAGTGAGACCTCATTATGAGTGGCCAGTTTGTTGAATGCATTGTTACATTCTATCAGGACTTTTGACTTGAATGTGAAGCTATTCAAGGCGAATGCATTTTAATTTTTACTTTCTCGAACCCTCTTTTTGATATGATTTCCACTGTTTCCATTATGACGAAGAGCTCCGCATGGAAAATCGTGGTATCTGTACATAGTGTTAAGGATTTGTTTGCTCTGGGACTCACTATTCCTGCTCCTACTCCTTGGAGCGTTTTGGAACCATCTGTGTACCATTTTTGTGAGTCATCTAGAATTCACCGTGCATGAGAAGACACCCCGCACGGCATTAACCACCTTTTAACATGCCCCACTAATCCCACTCATCTAACACCCCTTTTCCTCTGGACCCAACCTGTCGAAACAGCAAGTTTCCTGGGTCTGCCGTTAGTTGAGTTAGACGAAGACGACCGGTGATTTATACTACACTGGCAGGGTTTAGTATTGCTGCTATAACAACAACGGGCTTAAATATCACACATGTGATGAAGTTCATCAGTAGCCTGAGGCAGTTAATAGAGGGTTTTCCAATAATAGGTGTTATTTTGATAAAAGATCAATGGTTTCGTTGCTTGTGTGGCACGTATCGCCGTGGGGTTGAAAATAAATACTATCCAATTTCGGCCATAAAAAATTGTTAATCATCTCTCGATAGCGCAATCCATTTACTGTTGCTCCGCTTCATTTTCGAAAAAGTAAGGTCCGAAAAAGTACAGCTCGAATTTTTTCACCAATTTCTGTATTGCGGTCCGACAAGGTGCTTCACGATGACCCAAAAATGTTCGAACCGTCTCGCCAAATTTTCACCATTTTTATAGTGAATTTTAATCATTTCAATGCGTTGTTTAAGCGTGCATCGTCCATTTTTATTAATGGCGTAGTTTCTACTTGTCAAATATCAAAAAATGACAGCTTCAAAAGTGACATCTACCGACATAGCGAGCTATTCAAAATAACACCTGTTATTGGAAAATCCTTTATAAACGTAAATCGCCACTATTGGTCGTCATCCTCTAGTCCAAGCCCCTTCTTCGTTTTTCTTCCACCTGTCTGGTTCCTTCCCTTCTCCATTTCCATACCCCTCCCCCTATATAGTATCACAACGGACAAATTTTAAATATTTGCTCAAGTGGGCCCCCAGCAAGGACAGCCATGTAATCTAACCTAACCAACACTTAATTTTATTAAAAAACAATTAAACATAAAACCGTTTTTAAGTATGACTCGAAAGGTTATGTTAATGTCATTATGAAATTTGTAAGAATTATTGAGCATAGCCTAAGCTAATATTAAGATTATTAAAAAAAGAGCCCCCAGTCGGTGTTTTTAGAAAAATATCCAAAAATTTTACACAAAAGAATATAATTTTTTCGCAAATAATTTTTCTTTAAATTAGGTTTTATCCTAAAAACAAAAAACAATAAAATGTATAAAAATGGGATTCTGTACCAAAAATGTCAACTTTGAATAAATCGCAAAACTATAATTTGTTTTAATATTTTCAATTTACAAGACAAGATGTCGCATGAAACTAAATCTGTACCTATCGACTTTACTTACAACAAAATTAGATACCTCCCTTTGTACATAAACGGAGTACAAATCCCGCATCATAACACCGCCTACCATCTGGGTGAGTAAAAAAATTTAAATAATGCAAATCAAGCAAGGTTCTTATTTTATCCTCTGTTGCATATTTTCACTAAAATCTGTTAAAAATGTATGAATTCGAATTACTTCGCATTTATACAAATTTCAGATTTCCATTTTTTTTCATACTGCGCTATTAGAGAACCACTTATTGCCATATTTTAATAATTTTTTTTTTTAAGTTTTATCTACATAAATGTATTATAATATTTATGGCTATGTGTGTCATAATTTTTAGTGCTCGCATTTCTGTTTTTGAATTATAATTAATAATATTTTTAACATTTTCAGTAACATTAACTTATCGCGTATAATTACATGAGTACTTACAAACACACACACATAGTTCATGTACAATATATATGTATATATATATATATATATATATGTATGTATAATATATGCACTAAGTTTAACTTGTATTTCATAATTTATAATTATTGGTTTTACTGCACGTTTCATTTCGTATACATTTGTTCTTACATATTTTATAGTCTTTAATTGCATTTATTAATTCGTTAAGTATTTAATTACAATATTTTTTTTTTGTTTTCTTTTTTGTTTCGTATTTATGTATAGTCTCAAAATTGTTATACAGGATGGGTCGAATACAAGTTGGTTTTTAAATCGCATTTTATTTTTCCGCTGACAGTTTTTTGCCGCTCGAATTATGTTGAGTGAGTCAGTGTCCTACCGCCGTGGAATGAAACAAGTTGCCCTCTTTCAAAATAAGTTGCCTGCCTTCGCTTGCAGAAATTTCGAGGAAATCGTTACTGTATTGCTCAACCTGTGCGTTTTTTGAAAGAAATTTGGAAAGGTTACAGAACAACAACTACTGACTTAAAGTGGAAAATGAAAATGAAAAATTAGACTTGGATTCCTCAATACAAAATATGTTTGTTGGGTTTCTACGTTTGTGGACAAATAATAAAAAGAATAGATTTAGGTACGAAACCGCTATGGCCTGGAAAGAACCCGTGAACCACCACGACGCCTATTATTTTTGTTTGGTTAAGGGGGTATTCTGGTCTAGAAATTTGAAAAAATCGATTTTTTTCCCATATTTTCAAAGTTTATACCTTCAAAAATATGCCCTTCAACGGATTTTTCAAAATTCGAATTATTTTCGGAGATACAGCGGATTTTGGGAGGTGGCGTCTAAGACGGCCGAGTTCAGCGAATCGCACAATGAACGGCAGATGTTATTCTACATACATATATATTTTATACTTCTATAATATGTACCTGGAAATATATCGCCGATTAATCCAGAGTGAGTAGTAAATATGTATTATGATCTAAGTTATTCTATTGGAATTGTTGCTCAAACTTCAAACGCGATTTTCTCAAAACTACTTCCTTTGAGATGGTCGTCATGATATCTGAAGTTCTGCTTGACCGATCGCTTTGAAGTTTGATAAATATATCGCACCTGCCTCGGATTTTGAAAAATTGAAGTTTGAAGTATTTTTAAAAAATTTGAAAAGGTAAAAAAAAGAGGGTAAACAAATTTTTTTTTTCAAGTTGACGCCATTTTGTGAATTTTTTTTTCTTTGATTTGGCGTAATCCGATAGCGACATCCTAAGTAATGAAGAATTTTTTTAATTTGTTTGTTTTAGATCACTACAAGGGTCCAACCCTTGTCAACCATGGAGCATCGTTTTTTATGTACCCCCACTCCGCCGGCCTGTAATTCCACGATTTTTTTTTTATTAATTTTTTTTTATACTTTTCCAATATTAATAAAAATCATAAAAAGAAATAGATAGTCAAAATGTTTTTAATTTTTTTTCTTAGTTTTAAAAACACCTAAAATTAAGGCGTCTAGACCAGAATACCCCCTTAACATAACTGGCATTAACCGGGAAAATCGAGCCGAATGGAAATATCCTTGCATACGGTCAGCATATAGACGTGTTTTAAGCCCTAAGATATCAGCTGAAACTCAAGCTGGTCCATTACAGGAGGAGTCTATGCATTTAAAGGCGAGTACCGACTGTAGGGAAAGTGACTTTTAATGTGACCAAGAAAGGCAAAGGTCATTCAACCAAAATGATTTAAACGAGCTTATCAGAGATTTGGGTCTATCAAAGTCTGCTTCTGAAGTTTTAGCTTCTAGGCTAACAAAGGAAACTAAAACTTCTTATTATCCCACAAAAAAACCAAATCTTCTGAAATATTTTGCTGAAAGATATGACTTTGTATTTTGTAAAGATATACCTGGTTTAATGGCTACAATGGGCGGCTACTTTTCTAATGAGTGGCGTTAATTCATGGACTCATCATGGTCTCGTCTAAAATGTGTTCTCTTGCGCAATGGGAATAAATTTGGGTCTTTGCTTATTGCACATTCTACTAAAAAATAAGGAAGAATATACACATGTGGCCCTGGTTTTAGAAAAAATTAAATATGTGGAACACAGCTGGCTCATATGTGTCGATTTAAAAATGGTAAACTTCCTTCTAGGCCAACGAAGTGGTAGAGCTAAAACACAACATTGGATTAACAAAGAATGGCCTACTCGGGGAGCGCTAGTTCCTGGTCAACAGAACGTGATAAACCCACTTCTAGTATCAAGGGGGTGCCGTTGCCGAATGGGTTGGTGAGTGAATACCATTCGGAGAACGTAGGTTCGAATCTTTATCAGAATTAACGTTAATCGGAATCACCACCACCGTCTGTCAAAATAATAGAACAGGCATTTGCGATGAATGCCAGTTTGGGGTGGATCTTGAAGCAATCAAGTTTTTCGGAAAAGTTTCAGTAAGAGCCATTTAAATTAGAGACCGATGAATACTGAATATACCAAACAGTGAGTAGATTCCCTTATAGTTGTTTGGCTCTTTTTTATCTCCTTTTTTGATTACTATGATATTAATATTGATTAAGATATTAATCTGGCTTCCAAAATAATTATTGTAAAGGAAAAATGGTTTTACAAATTTCCTTCATATTATCTTTGTATTTGATACCTATGTGGGCATATTACACATTTTTCTTGATATATAACAATTTTTCAAACCATCAGTACTAAGTGAAACTCTACAGATTTTGAAAAAAAAAATCTCTAATTCGCTGATGAAAATCCAAAAACGCAGATTTAATGAAATTGAGCACTAGCATTGCATTTTTCGTGCGCGCCAAACAAAATTTTATTTTTTCTAGGGGTGCAATATATCAAAAAATTTAATTCACTTAATTTTTACTTTTGGCAAAAACTCCTTGATGAAGTTGTACTTGAACGATTAAAGGGATGATATATTAATTTACTTCTGCAAATATCCTTGTATTCAAACCGACCTGTACTCGAAACTACTTAGTACATCAAGAATTTACCTACATTTTTCTTATTGTTTTTGAACTTAAATTTGGGAAACTGTGGAATAAAATAAAATTGAAAACATAGTTCATGAAATCGGTGTTGGAAAATTTATTATATTTTAGGACTTTCGCCAAAATATTTCGGAAAAATATTAAGATCCACGTGAGCTGCACCGATTGGAGGTGTGCCCGCCGTTGGGCACCCGAGTATGGTAAGATCTTTTTGGACTTTGGACGTGAATTTAACATATTTCTATTATAGCTTTTCTATAATTTTATGGGTATAACCTTTTAAAAAGGATCCTCGAACAAGGCGAAAAAAAAATATTTAAAAATATACAACGTCAGTTGGGCACCTCGGGTCTGGCTGGTTGCCTATACAAATGTGTGGAAATATGATGCATTTTGACTATTCTACCTGCTTTTCTTCTACCTTTTCCTTGTAAATCCATATTTAGACAATCTTTTACGGCCATGTAGCTAACTTGCACACATATAAACCGATTTCTGTGGCGTTTCTTTGCGCTTTTTTGTGTACTGGCGCTAAATATATTCTGCGTTATTTCTATTTCTCAGTCAGCCAACCGAAGGTTTTCAAAAAGGCGTCCAACGGAGGGTTAAAATATTTTTACTAAAAAATCCTCTCAGATGCAAAAAAAGTTGAAGCTTAAAAATTAGCATAAAAGTTAAAAAAATTTTTTTTTTATTAGGTGCGCAACTAAGTTCCCGCTGTTTGTCAATAGACCAGTAGTTCCATTCGTATGAAGACATCAAAAAATGGCGCAGGCTTGATCCGTGGATAGCCTCAACAGTTTTACCACGACGGCATACGAGACCTACCAGAAAGATGGGAAAAAGTAGTGGCCAGCGATGGGCAATACTTTCAATGATTCACGTGTAACCTTTTTTTTAGAATAAAGTTGTATTTTCATCAAAAAACCTGCGAGAACTTAGTTGCGCACATAAATTTTTCAAATTACAAATAAAAATTTTTGAATAAAAAAAAAATTAAAAGTTAAACCTTTTTTTAATTTATCAACAGAATCAAAGTAGTGATACGAGTAGTTGTGAAGGAAAATAAAGACGTGAATTAGCCCATTTTCCAATGAAAAGGGTAAGAAAATGCATATTCCAGTAAGGCCTTAGAGGTCTTAATCGCTTAAGATTTGGTTGAGCTGTTCAAGTTTGCCTTAAGAGGGGAGCCTGCTTTAGAGACTTCAAAAAATCAATTTTTATTTTTGCATAAATGTCTTTCCAAACTATCCAAGAATATGTCCTCAAAATTTCAGAACCAAATTCAAAATATTTTCGCATTTACAGAAGAAATTGTGAGCAAGCGTCGAGCAGGTATACGAGCAGCCGGATCGCCCGAAATGCGATTTCTCGGTTTTTTATTTTTGCGATTTTTCCTAATTGGCGGGAAAGATAGGGAAAAAGTTAAACGTCCTATCGAAACGAGATAACATTCATTGTATTCGGAATTAAATTATCTTCTAGTTGAACCCAAAAAACCTTAAGAAAGTTATGATTAACCCACTTTTTAAACAATCTAAAGTGAATTTGTTTTTCCAAAAAAATTAATTTTTTTTTAATTAGCGAAAAATTGTTCAATTTCTCACTTTTTGTTTAATTTTCTTTGGTTTAACTAGAAGCTATACTATACTAAAATAAATTTTTTTTTGGGTTTTTGTTTTCAGATGAAAATTGCGACCTGCATCTTTCCCGCCGCACGACACATGCACACTCGAGGCGCCTCGGCAAAATGCTTGTACCAGGCATAATATGACATATATTTTAATGAAAAAATTTGAGAAGACTGTTGAATTATATAACAATATAACCTGAAAGTTTCGTTTTAATCGAATATTTCTTTCCTTCCCAAAAGAATCCACGAAAAAATCGATTTTTTGAAGCTTCTAAAGCAGGCTCCCCCTTAAGCTTTCCTTCGAAAAAAGTCAAAAATAGCACCAAAAATCGCTTAACAACATTTTGATTCCATTGATAAACTTTTTAAACACTTTCAAGCAGACCTTTTGAGCTGAGTTTATTATTATTACTTTTTTTTTTTTGGAAGAATTGTTTAAACGCAACTAATTTTATTTATATAATATTTGTAGCTGTAAATCGAAATCTTTGTCCGAAATATTATGGCTGAAATCTTAAAATGTAATAAACGTTATACAGTGAAACCTCACTTGGGCGGACTCTCACCGTCACTCAGCTTTTGTCCACTCAAAAGAGGGGAACTTCTTCCGATGCACAAGATTTGGTATAGAAACAAATGTGCGCTCAAGCGAGGTGGCCGGTGCTTCTCACAGTACTTTTTAGGCGCTTTTTTAGTACTGTAGGCATTTAAAAAAAAATACTACGACAGTCCCAAAAAATTCGGGCATTGGTTGCAATCCTTTTTATCCTTTAAAATCAGAATAGAAAATTTGCTTATGACTTCATCTGCTGCATACCGAAAGCCAGCATGTGTCGGATTCTAGCGTCAAGTTAAATAATTTTCAATTATTTAAAAAAAAAAATTTTTTTTGTTTTGCTTTTCATAGTTACATTTATACGCGTAGCCCACTTTTCATTGTTCGCTTTTTACATTTTCTATACATACATACGCGTATATGCCTGTATGTACGTGTGTACGTATGACTCAATTACATATTTTTTAATAATTATGCAGTATTTGTATATCTTAATTTTTAGGTTTGCATTTTGTCTGCAGTTCACTTTTTACGTATACGTCGTTGGATTCATTGCTAGTCTCTTAGTAAACTTCTCAACGAAAGCTCATCAAATCCACCACAGCCCTTACCAACCATGTCGCCATGTCGCCATGCAGTGCGCTCAAAACTGTTTTACATCCCGCACGCCATCACGCCATGCAGTGGCTGCTAAAATGTTGTGGCATTTTTCGTCCTTCCACAAACAGCCACTCACCACCTTTGCTCCACTCCACCTGCAACACCACCACTACCACCACCACCCCCACCACCTTCGTCCATTTCCAGCTTGGGCCAATTCTAGAATTCATGATTGCCACAACTTGGAAAACCGTAATCCGAAAAGCTTTCAAAGCTTTTCAACAAATTTCAGTAGACCGAATTGTGGTGTTCGTAGTTGTTGTGTGCGGCGGCAGCGTGATGCAAGTATGATGGAATCGCCGAAGTGGCATTCAATTCGGAAGCGCGTCGTCGCAAGGCAGCTATACTGTGTCCTCGCCAAACATCCTCTTCGCCAACGCCATTGCCGCCATCTGACGGCGATTGCATGGATTGGTGACAATGTGGCACCATGTGTGTGCCACCATTATTTGCCGCATGCTCCTGATGCTGTGGCTGGGTCTGCTGCTGTTGTTGCTGCTGTTGCTGCTGCTGCTGTTGCTGTTGCTGTGACGGTGGCTGTTGATGATGGTGATTTTGTTGGTGGGCTTGCTGTTGTTGTTGCTGCTGCTGTTGTTGTTGCGGCGTTGGTGGTTGTTGCTGATGATGTGGTGGACCGTTCTGCAAAAAAATGGTAAGATTTCTCGCTTAGTAAAGACAGCTAGTAGTGGCAAGTAAGAAGATGTGGTGAATTTTATCAAGTTAGTCAATACCCAAACCTAGCACAAATGTCCTCTGGCTGTATTTGCACGGCTCGTTAAAGGACATTTTACGAGATGTGGTCGTTTCAACAAAACTCACCACTAATTCGCCCGAGTGAAAGGTAAATATCCCAGATTCAAGCATTTCATATTAGGTGAATAAAAATAACGGCGCGTTTCTCTTATACTCACCATTTGGTCGCCATTCATCTCATTTGGCCCGGCATTCGGCTGATTCGACAGTGGCGGTGTAACCGACGAACACGAATTGATGTTCGGGGGCGTGGTCGTGGTGGGTGAGCCGCTGGCGCCGCAGCTTACGCCACCAACCGTATGCTGATACATCATCGAGTCACCTGAAAAGCGTACAAAAGAGCCAGGCGAAAATGACTTTAGTAAACATGGAAATTTTCACGCTCAACTACACTTCCCAGCACAAACAACAAAATAAAATTTAAAAAAATTTAAATTAAAGTGAAAACGCTTCAAGGCATAGGAAAATCATGAATTCGTCTCCCAAATTTCAATTAGCGCTGGATTGCGAAAGTAAATAGCAGCTGCACTGAACTGTCGCCAAACTAACAAATGTAGATAAATACATACAAATACATACAAAAATTACTAGATGATACAAATATACATATATGTATGTATGTCTGTATGTGCATATGTTTGTGGAGCACTGCCTTCTAAGGCTATCACACCCGACACAATGTCAGCACGCCTTGCATTTTTAATGCTCTTTCTTGATCTGGTTTCTGCTCGATTTTGTCAACAGCAAACTGCTGTTAATTATAACAACAAACAATAAAATTCCATGCGACGTTAAAATATTTATTTTATGCATGTATTGTATTTGACTTTTTTTCGCATACCATTTTTGGAGCAAATCAAAAGTCGCAAAAGTCGTGTCTAATAAATTGTCAAGAAAACTCGTATGCTTATGAAAGAGTTGTCACATTTGCTAAATTGTGAAAAAGTGGAAATGTGGAAAGGTGAAAAAAAACGGTAAGTTGTGGAGTGGGCACATAAAAGCTGGATATTCGCTGCGCTTCAATAATAGCAGCAATGCTGTGTTTTTTTTTCTTTTTGCTTTTTGCATTAATTGGAAGTAAACAGCATGACGGGTGGAAAACTTTTAACACTGAAAACCGTGGATGATTACACATTCGTAGGTACTAGAAAATACATATTTACGCGTGAACTTTATAAACTTTGTACTATTCAGAAAAGCGATATAAGAATTAATCATCAATCGAAGGTTGAGTTGGTGGAAACTAATTTTAAGAAGACTCGATAATTTCTATTTTTATTTTTTTTTTAATTGTTGATTTGTAAAATTTTTTGTTTATTATAAAAAAAATCTCTTTTGGTTTTAAACATTTTTGTTATTAATAATCATTAAAAATCAATAAGAAATTTATAATTTAATAATCAATGAAAAATGTATAATTGTTATCAAACAATTTTTTTTTTGTTTTTGTTATAAACAAATTTTTCTTTTTATTATTAAGGGGGGTCCATAAATTACGTGAGGTGTTTTTTTTTAATTTTCTGTACCTCCCTCCCCCCTGGTGAGATGTCGTGAGATTTTATTCAACCGCCTCCCCCATCCCCCAATCTCACGTGAGATTTTTCAAAATGTGGGTTTCTTATGTGAACGCGTTGGATTGTTATTGTAGAAAGAAAAAAAAAATTGCTTCGTGCTTTTATTTACGACTAGTTAAGACTAGTAATCAATATTGCTGAGAGTTATAAGTGTAATAAAAAGTTAACAATAGGAGACTTAAATCGTAACTACTGCGATTAACAAAAAGAATATCTACTCTACTTCAGTCCATAGAGAATCATGCGCGGTTTCCAGAGAGACTATTGGGACCAACATGTCCATCATCTGCTCCTTCAACTTCGTTCTGATCTAGCCATTCTAAGCCGTTGACGCTTGCGCACAGTAACTCATTAGCTCGTCTTGTGACAATCCGTGAGGGTCGCACTTTGCGGAACATACGCGCAATCTGGATAATGGACCAAAATAGTATAATTGCGTGATATTTGCCGAGACCCCCCTCTCTCCTCCAGAAGATTAGATGAGATTTGACTCGACCCCCTCCCCCTTAAACATCTCACGTAATTTATGGACGCCCCCTAAACAGTTTTTTTTTGTTAATAAACAAATTATTTTTAATATTGGAATTTTGGTTCTTAGTGAAACATTGTTTCTTTGTTGTTAAAGAGATTTTTTTGTTTGTAAGAATTTTAGTTTTCTTATTTTTTTGTAATTTTTTGTATATCTGCAAATTTTTATTAACAAGAAATTTGTTTTTTATTTTTTATTGATTTATAAAATTTTATAATTACAACATTTATAATGCAATTTGAAAATTTGTACAAATTTTTTATTTTTATTTTTTTTTTTTAGTTGAAGATTAATAAAAATTGTTTTTTATTGCAGTAAAATTTTTTTTGTACTATTAATTGTTTTTTTATTATCCAGAAAAGCAAAAACCAATTTTTATTAAAAAACATTTATTAAAAAATTATGATTAAAATATTTTTTTTGTTGTATATTCACATTTATTATTATAATATATGCATACCAGAAAAGCAAACAAAAAATGTATTCTTCACAAAAATTTGTTATAATTGTTATTCAATTTTTTGTTTTTGTTATTAAACAAATTTTTTTATTACTGAACATTTATTTATTATTAAACAAAAACAGTTGTTTAATTTTTTTACATTTTTTTTTTTTGCTTGTTATTAAACATTTTTTTACTTGCTTTTTTTAATAATTTGGTTGGTTGGTTGGTTTAAAGGTGACCCCGCATCGGAGTGCCTAACCGAGATTTTTATTGTAGATTTTGGTCAAAGATATTAATTCGTTTCGAGAATTTGATGAGAGATTCGATTTTCAGGTTCGAGAGTACTGAAAGATGGTCAATTGTTGGAGAGCCTAGAAGAGCGAGTAAACTTCTGGCTAGACCGGGACAACTGCACAGCAAATGTCTGCTCGATACTTCCTCATCTTCGTCCTCGCAGTATCTGCACAGGTCGTTTTGAGGAACCCCGAGCCGACGTGCGTGAGTGCCCAACAGGCAGTGGCCGGTGATAAGAGATATTATATGCCTTAGTTCGTGTTTCGAAAGACTTATAAGGGTTTTTGTCTGTTTCAGATTGTAGGATGACCAGATTTGTCTGGTCGTAACGCAAGTAGTTTCCACTCGCCACCTCCGATCAGCAATGCTGTGAAATTCTCGATCAATGAGTAATTTACATGTTGAGAGCGGAATGTGGATTGTGGGTAAGTTACTAACATTTGATTGCGCAGCTCCAGCTCTTGCGAGCTCAACAGCTTTGCAGTTACCTTCGAATCCACTGTGACCCGGTATCCAGATAACTTGGACAGAATTCTGAACACTTATCTCGTTAAGAGATAAGAGACAGGATCGAACCACATCTGAGTGGGTATAAGAGGAGCTGAGTGCTCGAACGGCCGCTTGACTGTCGGTGAAAAAGCGGATATCCTCTAGTAATATTATATTTTCTAAGAAAGTTTTCGCAGCATACCAGATAGCGCATACTTCCGCTTGGAATACGCTACAGTAGTCGGGTAATCTAAATGATAGATTAATGTGAGGGGAATTGGAAAAGATTCCAAATCCCACTTTGCCGTCTTGTTTTGAACCATCTGTATATATAGTCAGAGGGCCATTGATTTCGGTTAGATTTGTCTTCCATTCTTCCCTAGTTGGGAGTGAACAGGAGAATAGCAAGGGTGGTGATGGAAGACTTACATGATAGTCTATGTCGGAAGAGATAACAGTGTTCCTGTTCAGTATGGCCGAATGGCCAAGATACTTATTCCATTTCGATATAGCATTCATGCGTGTCGCTGCTTTCGCTGCAATCGCTTTGCCAGCCAGATCGATAGGGAGCAAGTGAAGCAACGTATTTAGAGCCTTAGTAGGTGTTGTACTTAAGCATCCTGTTATCAGGAGGCAGGCTGTTCTTTGAACTCGATCAATTGTGGCTACTCTACACCGTTTTTCGAGTGCTGTCCACCATACAACCACACCGTAGAAGAGTATCGGTTTGATGATCGAGGTATATATCCAATAAATGATCCGAGGTGAAAAACCCCAGGTTTTGCCTATAGCTTTCCTACAAGTATAAAGAGCTATGAAAGCTTTTTTACATCTGTTTTCGATGTTCAATTTCCAACTCAACTTCCTATCTAGAATAACTCCTAGATATTTAGCTGAATCAGATAGGAGTAATGATTCCCCTTTCACTTGATTTTTGACTTCGCCAAATGCAATTTTTTGGGTGGTGGCTCGTCTGCGGCCTTCCATTCGGCACTTTGACGCTTAATTTCAGGTTCATGTTGGAAGCACCACGTTTCATTACCAGTTACAATGTTGATAAAGAAGTTCTCGCCTTTTCTCGCCTCGAGGTCTTTCGAAAGTTGAATTCTGAGTAATTTTTGGTCCTCAGTTAATTTGTGCGAAATGAAACGTCCACAGACCTTTCGTAAGCCCAAATGATCAGTTAAAATGCGATAAATCGATGTTTTGGAGATATTCAACTTCGATTCCATGAATTTTAACGACGATTTCAGTTCATGTTTGATAAATTTTTCGAACGATTTCGATGCAGTTTTCGGTGATTACTGATTTTGGGGGGCCGTATGTTCATTGCCACTTATGTCCTCACAACCATCTCTGAAACGTGTAAACGACTCATGAACTCTGACACGAGATAGACAATTATCGCCATAAACTTTTTTCATCAATTGAACTTCACCTTGTATCCATAAATCGGTAGAAATTAAATTAATTTTGCACAATTAAAATTTAGGAAGCTACCTGGAGGATGCTCAAGTCTTTAGCTACAATAGAGATACATTAAATTCACGTCCAAAGTGGAAAAAGGTCGGCCCAGGCTTAGATGCCTAACGGAGGGCTGATAATTTTTAGTTCAATAAAGTGCAAGTTTGAAATAGCAATTTTGTTTTTGTATTTTTTTTAATTTTTTTTTTTTTTGGTTTTGTGGACGGTGTCTTTTTTCAGCCTGCTAAAAATATGCCGAGTATTCATTAAATGGAGAAAATGATGTTATGATCGACAGGGAAAAAAATATTTTCAAAAATCAAGGCGATTTTTGAGCCATTCGAAACCTGCACCATAATTGAATGGGCTATAAAACTGCACACACCTAATTTTTCGAGAAATTCGCATTAAAAAAAATTGAAATATTAAAGCAATTTTGTTGAATATTTTTTAATTTAAAATAAATGAAATAAATGGTTACGATTTAATTACAATTAATAGTGAAAACTTTTCAATAAGTCTCAGCGCTATATCTATTTGATGTACATATAAAGTGTAAGTAGACAATATTTTCAAAGAAAAAGGGCACATTGTATAGTATCTAAAAGCCTAGACAGACGACATTGTTAATCGGCATCACCGCCGCAGTTAAGCCTAATGAAAATTGTAGTCTGACCGATGGTTGTTTCACGGATTAATGAATAGCTGATTGGTTTATTGTAAAGTTTTATCAGTAAAAGATGGATTACAAACAACAAATACGGGTATGCCGTAGATGCTCTGATAGTAAAAAAAAATGTATGGTATTTAAAAAAATCTTAAAGTCCGATATCTTAAACTGCTCCGAAATATCAAAGCAATTAATGTAGATTCGGGCATGTTTCATAAAAAAAATCGACATTGCATCCAGTCTTTCATGTTCTTCTCTTTAAAGTTTCACTATTTTTCATTCACAATAGATATTAGCTGTCAGTTGCCATCGGGAATTCCACTAATCCGCTTAAATTATGAGAATTAAATCTAGCCCGATTAACGCCACCTTCTGTCTAGGCTATAAAATAACTGAGTTTCTCATGACATGCACAATTTGAGTTATTCAATTCCACATACCTAAAGCGTTTAGTCCATAATGCTGATAGCTGCCAGCACCCATTGCGGAACCAATGTTAATACCCGAATTAAGACCACTATTTATTGTAGATGAAAGCGGCGAAGATTGATTTAGTTGACCAAAACCTTTCGAGCGTTTAGTAATTGCGACATTAGTGTTAGAAAGATGAGTGTTGTTGTTAAGGTGCCAAAAAAGATTGGAAGAAAAGGAAGAAGAACAAAAAGAGAAGGCGAAGAAAGGAGGTTAGTCATCTATTGTTGTTAGGTTCATTAATAAAAAAAATGTATTTTGTACTCATACTTAAGGGGTTATATACAGTTAGAATTTTCAAAAAATCGATTTTTTTATTTATTTTTTTTTCTTAATGTAAATATATTTAAGAATACACACACAAAATTTAATATCGTTCCGGTGAATATTTTCGAAGTTACACGCAAATTTGAAACGGCATTTCAGAGTGCTTGAAAGTACAAAGCCGGAGCGGCAGCGTTCAACTGGAAAGCTGCCACTTTTATGTACCTGCCTATTGTAAATGGTCCCCGGAAAGATAGATTTTTATTTTTCTCTACCCAAACGGGAAAATATTTAAGAGTGCTAGTCAGTATAAATCAACTTGTGGTTGGTTGGTTGGTTAGAGTGGTGATTCATCCAGAATCCAACTAGCGCTTTCGCACCATTTTGTTGCCATATCCTCGTTACCAAATTGCTTAACAGTTATTTACAGCAAGACTATATCCACTCTGTGCGGTTCAGGAACCTTATCAATCTGCGATTCGAAGGTATTTTAAGGAGATTGCATTCTTGACCGCACCTAATGGTGTGAATACTGGTACTGCAAGAACGCTATTAATGGCAGATCCTTCTCTTGCCAGTTCATCAGCTTTTTCGTTACCTTCTATATTCCGGTGTCCTTCGGAGTCAACTTGTGACTTTGTTTATAGTTTTTTCTGTAATTTTTTCGTGAATATGAAACCTTCTAGACAAATGAGAAAATCTCTTTACATACTTAAGACGAAAACGAAAAAGCGCAAAAATGTTTTTAATCCAAAAAGAGCTGAAACGGATGAAAGTAGTTTTAGTGTCTCGGCGAAAAAATAAAGAACAAGAGGAAGTCTCAGTTCCACGTGATCCGACTGTTGAGTATCGCATTTTAAATTTGATAACAGTGTTTGCAGCAATTTCTGAATATGTGAATTGTAAGATCTGTGACGGAAAAGTTAAGGGGGAACACCATTGTGGTTTTTCAAAAAAATCTTGAAAATTGACGATGTTATACTTTACATATGATTTCAATTATCGCTACTTAATACTGAGCGCTCTCACTGGGCGCCGCCAATGAAAGCTTTGGACGCGTTTTTCTCAAAACGTCTTTTCTGATCACGGTGGCCTCGATTTCTCGAAGACTTATGAACCGATTTTAATTTTTGTACATATATTGGCTACAGTCGTACATAGCCGTTTTTAAAAATTCCAAAAATTAATATTTTTTCAACACAAACTCATTTTTCAAACCTGCACCATTTTCTCAAAACAAAAAAAATATAAAGAAAAAGCCGCCACGTACGACGATAGCCATTGATGTATAAATTAAGAATTGTTTTGGTTTTTTGCATTCAGATAATTTTTTACCGCTGTATCGTGGCCAACAGCGTTCATCAGTTTTTATGACGTCATTGCATTAATACAGGGTTGCCCATATTCGACGGTCCCATGTGTTTTTTGGGCCCATTCCAATCGACGAGGCTGGTCCACAGGCAAAAATCTTTGCGTCAATTGAATCTTATACGGGAATAAATGCAAATCAATGCGGATAATTCGTTGTAAAGTGGTCCGCGCAATGCCAAACTGCTGAGAACGGCGATTTTGGGATGTCCTTGGCGACGCCTTGGTCGGTTTTGATTTGGAAGACCTTTCGTACAAACGTTTAATGGTGTTCTTAGAAGGCGCACTTTTCACATCATTTAATTTTTGATACGCACGTTGAGTTTTCACAATTGACTTCTTTTGTTGAATGTAAATTTCAACAATTTGGGAGCGCTTGCGTGGCCTGTAAGAATCTGCTTGGACTGACGTTTCCATGGTAAGAATCTGCTTGGACTGACGTTTCCAACGCGGTATGTCATTAAGCGATCTGATGTCTTTGTCAAAAGATATAGGGTTGCCAGCTGGGTCTTTCGAATATTGGCTACCCTGTATTAATAACAATTGTAATTTTTAATATTTTTTAATAAAAATTTGTGTCAGTATACACTGCGCGTCATCAGGTTAGCGCCCCCGTTTAGACTCATTTTCTTTTGGTTTTTTTCTAATTGCCTATTGCACGTAACTTCTTAGTTTTTGTTTTGATTTTGTTACCATCATATGAGATCTCTCTCATAATGAAATAAAGCGCGAGAGAAGAACCGTTATGTTTTATTTTTTATTCTGCTTTATTTTCGCAAAGAATGCTTGCACTTATTTCGCGCCATCAGATTAGCACCGCCAAATGCAATTTTAGTTATCTTGCTTATTTTGGCAATTACAGTCACCAAATTTTTTGTGAAACTCTATTTAATATCTTTAAATAAACGTACACTATAAGTAAAGGAACAGTTTTATCTTTGGTTGATAGGTGTCAGGTTATGGTGTGGGGAGCAATATCGTACTACGGCACTTCAATTTTTGACATCGCGCATGAACCCACAGGACTACAACTCCGTGTTAAAAACGGCTTTTCCGCATTTCCAAAACCTTTTTCAAATCCTGCAGTGGACTTTCCAGCATGATAATGCTCTAGATCACACCGCCCGATCAGTGAAGTCATGGATTCAGGGCCAAAAAGTTGATCTCATGGAGTGGCCACCATACTCACCCGACCTTAACATCATTGAAAACGTCTGGGGATGGTTAGTCAGGAAAGTCTATGACTAGGGAAGGTATCAAACACGCTTGATCAACCATATCATTGAATTATATTGAACAACTTTATAATTCAATTCCTAATCGAATTTTTGTAGTAATTTCAAACAAAGGCGGGACTACGCACTACTAATATTACTTAAAAATGATAGAAATTTAATGTACAGGTGTTATAAACTACCATTATTGGTCATCAGCTTGATTAAATTGAATTTAACGCAGAGGCCGGTAACCTGATGACCAAATTTTTGTTACATTTTTTTTTCTCAAAAACATTCATTAAAAAATATTCCTTATTGCTAAGTAGCCATTGTTGTTTTATTTTAAAGAGAAATGAGTGTAGCACAATATAAAAAAATTGTAAAGCTGGAGCTCTGATGGTTTCGATTTTATTGATCATTGGCGGTGAGTGTAAAGGGGGGCGCTAACCTGATGACGCGCAGTGTATGTGTTAAATAAGTTATAATTTGTCCGAGCCTGAAATAATCATCCCTACTTATAAAAAAAAATTCATGAAAATCACTTATTTTTCACGCGTTCACAATGGTGTTGCCCCTTAAGTTTCGAACTGCTTCTGAACGAAGACTTGGCCCGTACGATAAGTGTGAAGAACGTGACATAAATTCTAGCCTAGTCTAGCGTGAGAGCACCCGAGATGGAAGAATGGCCCGCAGACATCAACAGCTCGAGTTATTACAAGCTGCCGAAGTGGCGGTGAGTGTATTATATGGCCTTCGAATTAACAACTTCATGTAAGTTAAAAAAAAGAAAATGTTTCCTATGTAAAGTGCTTTCCAAATTTTAAACGCGTTTTTCTCAAAATGGTGTTTTCAAAGCCGGTGACCAACATTACTCGGAAACGGCTTAAGCGATTAGTCTCAAATTTTAACACGAGCTTCTTAGATATACTTTTTAGTAATTAATGGAAGATTTTTTCCCACCGATAAATATTTTTTTTATAAACAATTTAAGGCCGAAACTTTGGTCATCGATTTTTTTGTTGTTTTTGAGAAACCGCCATTTTGTCAAAAAAATGTAGTTTGCTTATTCCTTCGATTAATTACTAGATTTAGCATTACTTTAACGAAATCTGTTTGGTTTTTTTAATTTCAGAGGATCCTGTTCAGACGCAAAACGTCTTTTTTGAGAGGAGCTCCGGGAGGTCAGCTGTAGCTCCTTTCCAAATAATTTGTTTACTAATACTAAGTCTTAAAATACAGTTAAAAGATAACATAATAATAAATTTAAAAGTTTTCTCAGAAAAAAATCTGGAAATTTCGCTTTTTTTCGGCCTTCTAACTGTATATAACCCCTTAAAACAAATAAGATTAGTTATAAAATAGAATTCTCTAAATACGTTTTCTATTTGTTAATGAATTCTTCTTCTTCTTTTTGTTAATTATAAGTTCTTCAAATTATTCTACTTGTAGATATTCTTCTTCTACAACCAGCTGCTGCTAGTCACTCACCTGCAGTCATCGGATTTACGCCCACGCCCCAACGATCCCCACCAAACATGCCGGTCCCGCAAAGGCCCTCGCCCATGGCAATGTTAGTGATGTTGGCGCCGAATGGCGGCAGCCCATGCGAAGGCAACAGAGCGCCCGGTGTACGAAAGACATTTGTAGTCTTCTTGCGCTTCTTCCACTTGGCGCGACGGTTTTGAAACCAGACCTGGAATGATGAAATGTGAACACGAAATATAAGACTACATAAATTTAACAAAGTTTATTTAGTGAAAGGTTGGTCAGTTGAGTTAGTCAGATGTGAAATTTGCATAAAATGAATGCCTGAATGACAATGACTTCTATATATATATATGTGTGTGTGTCTGTTTACACGCCCATACTTGCACGAGCATATGCAGGTATGAGTCACATACGCACATGAACACCTGACGGCGCCATTGTTCAACAAGCTGAGAAAACATAACTTTAATCAAGATCAATTACCGGCCTCAACATGACCAGCAACAACAACAACAACTACCAACAACTATAGCAATATGTTTTACAATAAATAATCACCATACTTGTAGCAACATAGTTTGCGCACACACACATCTGCACCTGCATTCATACGTGCGTGTGTGTGTGCGCTCATGCAAATTCTTGTAACCTCAAACAACTCATAACCCATCCACTTGGAGTCGTCGCTCAATCAGCATACAAATAAGCGCCGCTAGTCAAAAACACGCATGTACACACACATATACAAGTAGATACATGCATATGTGCATACATACATGTATAATATTTACATGGAGATTGGGCAGTGATTTGTAAGCCTTCGAAATGGACACACAAACTTGGCATCTAGCAATTACACGGATATGTACTCATATACCTATGTGAGTGTGAATGAAAATGTTCAATATACAAATATCTCCTTGAAGGAGTAATTTACATTGCGAGGAAAAGAGTCAACTCAACAACCATTCACTTTCCGGCAACGCAATTTCGATGTGCTACTCTCCAACTTGCATACCTCCAGCAACGGGTGAGTGGCATTTCACTTCAAAAAGCCCTCAAAGTGTTATGCCTATCTGCTATCACTGACCCCTAACGCTTAGGAGTGAGGCAACATTTGGAAAATGTGTATATGGGATGGGTATATTAGGAGTGTATACCCAGCAAGGAAGCCGAAAAGAGTAAGAAATTTAGGTTTGAATTGGAGTTTTTCTAAGAAAAAATTTCAAACAAATAAGTGAATTCAAAGTACTTTTTATATGCGGCCGGTTTAAATATTTATCCGACCATTCGATTAAACGCCAAACTGATTTAACAAAGTTACTGTGTGGTGTAAAAAAATGTGTGGTGTAAAAAATGTCCACAACTCAAAATAAGTAAATATTTCCATGCTTATCTCTTAAAATTTCGTTCCCCTTTCCCCGCTTCCTGCTCTAATGGCGGCTCTCGTATTTATACAATACTTTAAATGATATCTCCGACCTTGGTGTTATTTTTGACTCAAAGAAATTTGGGCGCTCTTCAACACTTTATCAAGGTTTACACTTGCGAGGGCGAGGTAGCTACGAGCTGTTGATTTTTCAGTAGCTTAAAATGTGTCCTAATGTGCAACAAAAAATGAGGTGGCATTCCGAAGTCTCTGGCTTTTTTTCATTTAAGGCTTTTAATAAAAAATGTCTGCCATTCAGAGGCTGATAAGACAGACAATAAGTTCATCTTAAGTAGAAAAGAAAACATCAGGATGGTTATCAGCGCTAATTCGAAATATCGTTCGAGGAAATTTGTGTTATTTTCAACTGAGGGGATATTTTCGTCGGTTAGGTTAGGTTAGATGGTTGCCCCTCGCTTGAGAGCTCTCATCCAAAATTCAATGACTATTCGTCGGTAAAGCTACTAGAAAACATTTTCAGCCCTCGAACATGCATATACCATACATGGTGGGCCATATAGCGATTGCTTTTTTAACCCCTTATTTTTTTGAGAATGGTAACAAAAATGACATGTCAAATGTGTTCATAATTTACTTAAAGGTTTGACATTTACGAAATGGGACGCTATACACTTGAACAAAATTGGGAAATATTGAAAACCTATTTCCAAAGTGGTGAGTCTTCTTCTTCTTTTCTGATTTTCACATCGGTGGATACGTCAATAAGCAAAATTGTCGGATTTGGGGCTCAGAAAATCCACTCGTTACTGTAGAGAAGCAAATGCATCCACAACGAGTCACTGTTTGGTGCGGTTTTTGGTCTGGCGGCATCATCGAGCCCTTTTTTTTCGAAAATGAGCGAGGAGCCGCGGTTACAGTAAATGGCGAGCGTTACCGTGACAATATCAACGAGTTGTTTCCAAAAATTGAAGAGGATGACATGGACGACATTTGGTTTCCACAGGACGGTGCAACTTGTCACACTGCCAAAGTTACACTCGAACTTTTGGCTACCGTTTTTGAAAACCGAATAATCAACCGAAATTCCGAAATCAATTGACCGCCTCGGAGCTGTGATTTAAGCCCGTTGGACTATTTTTTGTGGGGAGCCGTTAAAGACAAATGCTATGCGAACCATCCAGAGACGATTGATGCTTTAAAACACGAATTCGAAGTTGCCATTCTTGAAATTGGAGCCCAAACAATCGAAAATGTCTTAAAATTTGGCCTACTGTAAAGCCAGTCATGGCAGTCATTTGAACGATATTATTTTTCATTCATAAATGACAATGTTCAATATTCAAAATAAAAAAAAAAAGTTTGAAAAAATATTGATTAGTTTTTTTTTTATAGCCGATTCAAAAAGCAAATTTTACCTGGCCCACCCTATATGAGCGGTGCCTCATTAATTATTGTAACATCGCTGTCCTCTTAATGAATCGATTCTACACTTTTTTTTAAAGCATTGACTAAATACCTAAGCGTTATTGTTGGTAGTAAAATGTCTTGGAGATTTAATGGCAAAGAAGGAGCAAATCAAGTTTCTAATCCCTCATACGCTGGCAAGGAAATGCTCGGTAAGACTTGAGGCTTATCTCCTCGTCTCACACATTGGATATACTTACATGGCAGTCTGCTCTATGGTTCGCTAGTATGGTGAACGGTGTGTGATAAAATAACGTACGCTAAAAGATTGGAAAGCGTGCAAAAGATTGCAGGAAGATCTATAACCGGTGCTATGATCAGAACTCCAACAGCGACAATAGAAAAACTGCTCGACCGGTATCCAATCAAATTAGTAGTAAGAAACTCAGCCGAAAGAACTGCACTTAGACTGAGGATGACTGGGCAATTCTCACAAAGGCCTTTTGGTCACAGTAAAATACAGAGCATAAACGGAAGGTCAGACTGCGTTATTCCACAAGTAAACTTTGGCAAGAGGCCTGGTTATGTAAAAGAACAGAATGGCTGACAAAACGGTTTAGAATCCGATCACCACTCATACAATTTCTTTACAGATGGATACAAAATGACGGAAGGAAGTCTACAAAAGTCTTTCAGGCTACCTAATCAATGCAGCATATTTCAAGCTGAGATCTAAACTGTAACCAAAGCAGCTGAATTAGCGTTGAAATTTCTTCCTTCGACTCTCGTACAAACATCTTCATCGATAGTCAAGCTGCTATTAATCCAGTA
>JAYXIM010000660.1:0-67200 GCA_037575425.1 Anastrepha fraterculus | reverse complement strand
CTCTTTAGCTTTCAACGCCTGACAGCTGGTTGGTTGGCTGGTGGTTGAGCCCAGACGACGTACGTTTGGCAATTGGCAGTTTTTACCTTGACTATATGCCATAAAGTAGGCAATGATTTGCGCAATCTAGCAGGCGTACACACACACACACGCATACACATGCAAGCAGGTTATTTGTCAGATGACAGCCCGACGGAAGAGAATATAAAAAATTATAAAGTGTGGCAGGAAGTGTGAAAATAGTAGTAGCCACAACCAAGCAGAAACGTCAATACGCCTAAAGGCATACTATACGAGCACTTGTACAAAGCAAAGGTATGGCAAAAGTTTATGAATATGGGTGAATTGTTTGCGATTGTCTTTTCGATTTCGGCAACTTTTCTTTAGTGGGTTTTTAACAAGGAGAAAGGCAGATTCTCTGTGCATGCCTGGGCGTGGGTGTGCAAATGTATGCCGGCTTGTTTGCTTGCGAGTGTGAGCTTAATTTATTAAATTAAAAGTAAATGAATAGACCATCAACACGCACAGCCACAATTACGTATGCAAACAAATAAAATGGCACACAAACAAAACAATGGCGCTGGCGCTTATGGAGATTGAGAGACTGGGAGACCGGCAAGTAGACACAGACATCCATTCTATTTTTCGCCATTCGACATGCACGTCGTAAAAATGTAGGTACATAAACAAGTCAAGGTCGCAAAACAGTTATGAGCATTAATTTTTGTTTGTTTTTGTGTGGCACCGTTAAATGAGGTGAAAGCGAACGAAACGAGATGGGAGGGAGTTTGGGGGTGGTATAAAATTTAAATTTAAATTATTGTACTTAAAATTAAAGTGTAAATTTTACAAAAAGCAAAATAATGTAAAGTGATATGAGATTTGCGGTGTTGCGCGGCATGACAATTCACTATTTTTTAAATTTTAGATCTGATTTAAATTCTGCAAGAACTTCAAAAGGTGAGCTAGCGAAAATTTAAAAGAATTAAAGCCTCCTGCACAAAGGGACTGCGATTCGGAAACACGTTTTGCGCGAGCTGGAGTTTTTGTTTTTGTTCTAAAAGGTGGTCAGTTCACTTGTTCTATAGTGCAAGAGATTTGGTGGCTCCTAAAATACTCAGGCTAGAAAGCCCAAAAAGAGATTGGAAAGAATAGAGACAGAGGCAAAGGTAGTTAGTCCTGTGGAAATTTTCCAGAAAGTATCCTCCAGTTTTAGAAAACGAATATTACGCATTCTCACGACATCGGAAACCAATACTCGTAGCCGTGCTCTAGCAAAAGGCAGGTCACTCACAGAGAAAGTGCTCAGTGCTATCCGCCTCTTTCAAGCAAGACAGTCACATTGGGTCCTTAATGATTCTAATGGTGGTCATATGCTGACCTCAATGGTTGTGCCCTGTAATGATACCGACCATCAACCGAACGTCTTTCCTTCCAAGTTTTAATAGAAAGTTTGACCGTTTTCTGTTCGGACTTGTCACAAAACACTTTGCAGTTCTGCAGCGTTCTAGACCGGACCATCCTATGAAGCAAGATTTGCATTAAATAATGTATTTAAGAGTCTATAATAAAATTTATTACATCCAGTTTTCTTTTGGAGCATTCTAACCCAATATTTTTAACCCGTCTGAGTCATTTTGAAAAATTTAAAGCTTGTAGGGTCGATGACGGGCTAAAGGGTTCACAAAAATATACCCCGAAAAGTTTCAGTATTGATCAGCTCAGATGAAAACTGTGTGCGATAATGGAAAAAAGTGCAGCATCAGCACTATTGCAGAGAACTGAAGAAGATGAATAAAAAGTTGTTTCTAATAGCGGGCGCCTATCGGCAGTCAATGGCAAAGCTGCGAGTGTATTTCTGCCATGCAAAAGCTTCTCATAAAAAATATCTGCCGTTTGTAGTCGGCTTAAACCTGTAGGTATCTCCATTTGTGGAACAACATCAAGACGCGCAACACAGATAGGAGGAGGAGCTCGCTCACACACCCAAAAAGAGAACTGGCATATTCAAAGTAAAGTCAAAAATAAACAAGACTGGCGTCATAAAAATGTTTTTAACGGCGCCATCTTTTTCATGAGTGAGTGTGTTGGTAGTTACATCCATAGCTGACTTCCAATGAATGCTTGGGGACATTCGGTTTAGTGGAAGTGGAGTTATTGCGTCAAAAGTATCAGTATGTTTGTGGCATCGGTACAAAAATGAGTTTCGAACAAAGAGTTAAAATCAAATTTTGTTTTAAAATCGGTAAAACGTTTACCGAAACATTTGAATTGATGAAAACAGTTTATGGCGATGATTGTCATCTCGTGCCAGAGTTCATAAGTGATTTACACTTTTCAGAGGTCATAAATGACAAGAACGTATGGGCCGCCCAAAATCGGTAATCACTGAAAACTCCATCGTTCGTAAATTTTTTTCAAAAATGAACCGAAATCATCGTTAAAATTCACGGTATAGGAGTTGAACATCTCCAAAATATCGATTTATGGTATTTTAACTGATCATTTGGGCTTGCGCAAGGTCTGTGCACGTTTCAGTCCGCACGAGTTAACTGAGTACCAAAAATTGCGCAGAATTCAACATTCGAAAGGTCTCATTAAAGAAGCGAAAAAAGACGAGAACTTCTTTATCAACATTGTAACTGGCGATGAAACGTGATGTTTCCAATATGAACCTGAAACTGAGCGCCAAAGTGTCGAATGTAAGGCCCCAGGCGAGCTGCCACCCAAAAACTCGCGTTCGGAGTAGTCAAAAATCGAGTCGATGCTCATTTGTTTTTACGACTCCAAAGGAATTGTCCACAAGAAGTTCGTGCTAACGAGCGAAACCGTCAATGCAATTTTCAATCTTGGCGTTTTGAAGCGTTTGTTGCATCGCATTCCTCGAATTCGCCCTGAGTACCGCGAAGCAGGAAGCTGGCGTTTATTGCATGATAATGCGCCATCTCATCGCTTCACTCTTGTGATTGATTTTTTGAACTAGAAATAGCATTTTAACCATCAATCACACACCGTATTCGCCAGATATTGCTCCCTGTGACTTTTACAGTGTGTTACATAAGAGCGTGGTCACTGTTACACGTAGATAAAAAATCAGAGCGTCCTGTTTCTTTTTCAATGACATAGAGGGCACCTAAGTGCTTCATGATTTTTGTAAAAAGTCAGCCGTCTGTCAAATTTAGTCTTTAATTGAGTGGTTTTTCGAAATGAGTGCTGTTTACGCCTCTCGCTTTGAGGCAATTTTTCTATGTTTGCATGAAGAAGGACCCAAATTAACGCAAACTGCTGCTGTGAAATATATGGGAAAGTCGAAGCAGTTCATTAGCAAGTGGAAAAATCGCTATAAAAAGGTCGGTACCGTTGATGATTTTCCTGATCGCGGAATTGCAAGCAAAGTCTCCAAAAAATAAGAAAAAACGATTCTCGCATTGTTCTCGAAAGATCCAACTTTGGCTTTACGTGGAGCTGCTATGAAATTGAAAGCAAATGGTGTTGTCAAATCTTACGAAACGATTCGCAGGTACTTTGGAAAAACCAATGTTGAGTGCAAAACACGTTGAAAAACGAGTGAAATGGGCGAAGGAAAACTTGGACCGCGATTGGAGCAACGTAATTTTTTCTGATGAATCCTCCTTCTGGACATTTCCGACGCAAGCCATGTAATTTAGATCAACTCTCTCGACAAATTCGGAAAATTTGGAGGTCTTTTCCGGTAGAATATGCAGAAAAACTTGTGGAAAGCATGCCCCGACGGTGCCAGGCCATAATTGACAATGCAGGAGATTGGACTAGCTACTGAGGTATTTACATTGAGTATTGACGACCAAATTATTAATAAAATTGCGAATTTTCGAAAAATCAATTATTGTTATTTTTTAATAGTGACCACGCACGCTCTTATGTAACAGCCTGTACCTATTCGGAAAATTGCATTTGGCCATGAAAGGAAAACGTTTTGCGTCCGTAGAGGCCATCCAAAAGGCATTTTCCGATATCTGGAAAGACAGTCCGGATTCTGGTCAATGACCTGTAACACTCTTTCGAAAAGATTTTAGATCGCGCAAAACAGTGTATCGAGGCCAGAGGGGACTATTTTGAGTAAATAAACGCGAAGTTATCAATAAAGTTCCTGTCGTTTCTATATTAGCTCAGTCTTGTTTATTTTGGACTTCACCTTGTGTTTATTATTTTTAACAAACTAATTTAGAAGTTTCTAGTCTCTCCGCGTTGAGAACTAATTTTTTTTTTTCAAGTAAGTTAGGCTTTTATTATAGTCTCGGAAGGAGGACAAGTTTTCGGCAAAATGTGTGGGATTCTTAATAAAATCATATTGTCTAATCTCAAGTCTGTTGTGCGGCATTGTTAGGAGGATCATGAGGCGCAATGTTTTGTTTTTGTTTTATGCACAGTAGTATTACAAATATTTGTTTCATCTTTGCATTCTTTACATTACACAAAAAAAAGTGCGTGTAGCGTAGTTCACATAACAGAAGGGAAACATTCAGGGCAGACAAAGAAAGAGAGAATGTGAGAGAGAGAGAAAGAATATATATCTAAATAAATTCACAACATTTGCAGCGAATACAAATAGACAACATTTACAGAAAACGGAGAAGGGCCGCCGACACAATTCCAGGACCGCAGCAACGGCACAAATTACCGCAAGGCAATACCAATAAATCCGACGCTGGAATGGCTAGCCAGAAAACGGAAACAAGCGTCAAAAGTAGACACACAGAAAAAACGCCAAAAAAATTTGGGACCAAAAAAAGCTCCAAACAGTAGGCACCAAGGCAATATAACGCCAAAAAGTGGGCCCCAAAAATATATTTCGTACAAGTTTGCACCAACAAACAAGCGCCAAAAAGTGGGCAGTGTTATTCCTCACTAAAAATTAGCAACCACAAGGAAAAACTCAGGAAAAATAGCCTAAAGTTTATCTAAGATATATATAAGGTATATATCTCTCTCTCTCCTTTTCCTCTACGTTATATTGTTTTTCTCTCTCGTGGAACGAAAATGCCCAAAACGTTGCATGGCCTTAAAGTTTTACTCTCCATTCTCGCTCGTCCATCCATTTCACTTCAAAAAACACAAATTATATAATAACAAATTTCTAGCGACGGTTTGTAGAAAAGATGTATTAGGAAAAATATCGGGAAATGGATCCTTTCGACTCTTTTTGAAAAAAAGTTGTATGAAAGGTCTTAAAACGAACAGTTGGAGTGTTAAAATATTCTACAAGAATTGGAAGCAAAAAATTTTCCTAGGGGTCACTGAAGATGAAAAGCGTCTGCCGATGAAAGGGGAAGCGTAAATCGTGGTGATGTGTATTTGTGTATTACAACCCGAAGGTTGTATGCTGGGCTCTGTACTAACAAAAGTTACCAATATTTCGCTCCTTATTTGATTGTGTGCCAACAAATACAAATACAATCACAATAAATAAATTATGCCCTATAATAATAACAGGTGTTTAATAACACATTTTCATAATGCACAATTAATGTTGCAACTGAAAGGAACAAAAACAAAAAAAAAAACCGAACAACACCAAGGCAAACATTTATTGATGTGCATTCTTTTTTCTTTTTTTTGGGGGTCTATGCGCACATTTATTTTAGTTGCTGTCTGATGCAAAAGCATATTTTGCCAGCAGACATCCCTGGTGTAAAACGACGAAACAATAGCCACTGCTGCTGGTGTAGAAGCGCGTCTGAATAACCTTGACGTTTCGCATTCCCTCAAATGCTTTTCGATTTATTGTTATTGTGTTGTTTTTGTTGTTCCTGTTGTTGTTGTTTATGGCACAATCTGCTGGCTCATTTGATGAGCAGCCCAACAGGTTCGTAATATTCCCTTAACCGCCATTAAACCGCATCATAAGCAACAACAACTAAAAAAAACATCAAATCACACTACTTTTCTGAACATTAGTGTTGTTGTGCTTTTTTTTCCTTTTTGATGCGCATTTGTTCGTTTGTTTGTTTTATTATTTGCCTCCCCTTCTATTCATCTACTCTTGGACGGATATCATTTTCACCCTCTTCTGGTTATTCGGTCGGTATCTGCTGCAATTTCGCGCTATTCACTTCCTTTATTTACCCGCGAGTGTTGGCGTGCATATGTTCGCTATGGTACGTGTGTGTGTGTGTGCTTGTGTGAGTTTGGGTGCGCTTAATGCCTTTGCACCCTCTCAATTTGTGTAGATGTGCGTGTTGCAACCGCAATGCGTCCAGCCACAAGGCATTAGCCGTATTATTGCCTTTTCATGAACTTCAACTTCATTTATTATTCGCTCCAGATTTGCCAATTTGCTGTTTGCTTTGTTGATTTATGTTGTAGCCATCGGCTGGCGTTTATTTGTGCTCTAGTTGTTGTTGTGCCTATTGTGAGGTGTTGGTAGTGCAAGCTAACAAAGATAGTATTTACGTCAGACCAAAGCCATTAGTATCACGCAGTCAAAAAGTCAACATGAAGGAATTATTATTTTGATGTCAGTCGGCAATTTTTTTTAGCCTTCGGTCAAATTAAAATAGCTATCGAATTATATTAAGAGCATTTTTTCGCCGATAATAGCTTTAATCAGATGATTTTTGTCATTTTAGGCGTCTTCGGTTCGCTACTTCTCTGCTCGCTAACTCGCGCTCTGCTCTTACTTACTTACTCAGGTGGCCATAACAACCCGTTACCGAGTTACGGCCGACCTCACTAGCTCTCTCCAGGCGCCTCTGCTCCGCGCGCGCCTTCTCTAATTCTGTACACTAAGCGAGCATAGGGTTTCCTCCACCTGGTCTTTCCACCGGAACAATGGTCTTCCTCTGCGTCGGCTCCCTTGGACTTCGCCCTCGAACACCTTCTTTGCTGGAGCTTCTTGATCCATACGCACGACATGCCCTAGCCAACGCAGGCGTTGGATGGCGATGCGTTGAACTACGTCAATGTCGGCGTAAAGCTCATACAGCTCGTGGTTCATTCTTGAACGGTAGTCTTCGCCAACGCGCACGGGACCGAAGATCTTACGAAGAACTTTTCTCTTGAACACCCCAAGAGCGGCTGCAACGTTTTGTGACACTACCCATGCCTCTGCGCCATAAAGCAACACGGGTATGATGAGCGTCTTGTAAAGTGTCAATTTGGTCATGCGAGAGAGGGCTCGACTACTCAATTGCTTACTTAGCCCATAGTAACACCTATTAGCAAGAGTGATTCTCCGGCTGATATCGTTGTTGCTGTTAACGGCTGTGGCAAGATAAATAAATTCTGGCACAACTTCGAAAGTATAGTTGTCCGCAACTGCGTGCGTTCCTACACGCCGTGTGTTCCGCGTTGTAGGCAGCATATACTTCGTTTTACCCACGTTCACCGCCAGACTCACTCGTGATGATTCCTTCTCGATAGCAGAAAACGCAGCCGTGACATCTCGCTTACAGCGGCCGATAATGTCAATGTCATCGGCGTACGCAAGGAGCTGGACACATTTGTAGAAAATATTGGCATTACGATGCACACCTGCTTTTCGGAGCCCCCTTCCATCACGAAGTTGACGAGGTTGCATGACAGTGGATCGCCTTGTCTGAAACCTCGAACGGTACTGAATGGCTCGGAGAGGTTATTTCCTACCTTGACGGAGCTGGTTGTGTTGCTTAACGTCATTCTGCAAAGCCGTATGGGCTTCGCTGGTATACCGAACTCAGACATGGTGGCGTACAGGCAATCCCTTATCGGGCTATCGAACGCAGCTTTATAGTCGACAAAGAGATGATGGGTGTCGACTTGCTTCTCATGGGTCTTTTCCAGGATTTGGTGTAATGTGAACATCTGGTCGATGGTGGACTTACCACTTCTGAAGCCGCACTGATAAGGCCCGATCAGTGCGTTGGCAAACGGCTTAAGTCTTCCACATGGGACGCTAGACAGGACCTAATAAGCGATGGTTAGAAGACTGATGCCCCGGTAGTGGGTGCAGATCGTCGGGTCACCCTTCTTCAGTACAGGACAAAGGACACTGAGATTCCAATCGTCGGGCATGCTTTCTGCTAGCCATATTTTGCAGCTGAGCTGATGCATGCTCCCTATCAGCACATCGCCACCAGTCCTGAACAATTCAGCGGGCAAGCCGTCAGCGCCAGCCGCTTTGTTATTCTTGAGCCGCTGAATGCCGCCAACTCTGACTTCAGCATGACTAGGTGATGGAACGTCCAAATTATCGTCGATTGGCGGTATCGGGTCATCTTCTACTAGGGCGGAATTGTGTGCGTCATCGCCAGCAAGTAAATTGCAGAAGTGTTCCCTCCATATGCCCAGTGTGGACTATGTATCCATAACCAGATTTCCGTTTTTATCTCTGCAGGCTGATGCTCCGGTCTTGAAACCTTGTGTCAGACGCTTGACTCGTTGATAGAATTTTCGAGCATCATTCCTGCCCCTGTACTCCTCTAGCAGCTCACGCTCACGCTTCTCCTGTTCTCGTTTCTTGCGTCTGAAGAGGCGCCTCTCTTCCGATCTCTTTTCCCTGTAGTTATCTCGCACGGCCCGCGTTGCAGCTGACTGCAGAGTTCTTTTGTAAGTTGCGTTCTTCGCTGCAGTAGCTTCGCGATACTCTTCGTCGTACCATTGGTTTCGTTTAGGTGGGCGTTGGAACCCAATGGTTTTTTCAGCGGCAGCTCGCATAGAGCGGGATATATGTGCCCAAAGTCCGCCTGCGTCTGCAGGTAGAGAATCGTGGAGGAGCAACTCCGAGAGGTGAGCGGAATAAGTTTCGGCAGTCCGTTGTGATAGCAGCTTTGCGACGTCTAGCTTTCGTTGCGTAGTGGGGCGCACGTTCTTCGCATTGCATAACCGCATGCGTATCTTGGCTACGACAAGATAGTGGTCAGAGTCGATGTTCACTCCACGGAACGTTCGCACATCCTGCACACATGATGTTATGGATGTTGAAGTGTTGGAATCTGGTGCTACTAACTACCATGTTTCGCGCCGCAGCGAAGTCGATCAGCCTTAGACCATTGTTCGATGAGGTCTCGTGGAGGCTGTACTGACCGACAGTGGGATCGAAGACAGATTCTCGCCCAACCTTTGCGTTGAAGTCCCCTAGTACGATCTTCACGTCGTGGGCTGGGCAGCGGTCATATACTTGCTCGAGTCTCGCATAGAAATTGTCTTTGATGGCATCATCCTTTTCCTCCGTTGGGGCGTGCGCGCAAATTTGGCTTATGTTGAAGAACCGTGCCTTGATACGGATTGTGGCTAGCCTATCGCTCACAGGTATGAACCTAGAGACGTGGGACCGAAGCCTCCCGCTTACAACAAATCCGCATCCTAATTCGCGCCGCTCCGCATGACAGCTGTATTAGATATCGCAGCCTGCCTGCTTAGAACAGCCTTGTCCTATCCATCTTATCTCCTGGATGGCGGTGATATCAGCCTTAATTTTTTCGAGGGCTTCCGGCAACTGGATAGAGGCACCTTCCCTATTTAGGGTTCGGACATTCCAGGTGCATATCCGTAAATCGTAGTCCGGTTTTCATTTGCGATGGTCGTCAACATTGAGGGGTTCATTATCCGAGGCCATTGCGGTCTTCACTGGTTGTTTTTTGTTTTCCGTGGCGGGTCCCAAACCCAGCGCACAACCCAAATTTAATGTCCTGGGGGACATTCGTCTCACACATTTGTTCACTGCGCGGCGGGTGCTCAGCAGCTATCCAGGATGGCCAAGGAAAAGACAGGATCAAATCCAGGGGGCTGTCGGCTTGGATAAAGCAAGTGACAAGGATAGATCCCCGGAGTTTGCCATGTCAAGGGTGTTGCCTTGTATTGCTAAATCCCATACATCGCGCTCTGCTCACTTGACGAAAAATTTGCATGTTAAAGCAACGACAAAGTAATCCAGTAAGATTCGCCGGTAGCGAGTACGGTTATACCTCATAAAACTATTTTCACAAGCAAATGTGATTTTGAGCAACCCTTTTCGAGCGCTGCCCAGATATAAGGTGCTGGCCCGATGCAGGCTGGCTTTGCTTGCAGTACTTGTTTTGTTTGGCTTTAGGCCAAATGGGTACTTTGAACGTCACCATAACAGTCCGATGATTCGTAAAAGGGAAAAGAAACAGAGATGTTAGCCATACTCAATAGCACATTTTTGAATCACGAAATAAGGGGTCAGGGGTAGTTAGAATTGTTAAAAAATTGTATTTTTTTGCATTTTCTTAAAGTGTAATATCTTAAAAATATTGTGTGGAAGTTTGAAGTGAATGCGACAAATACTTTTGGAGTTATTCAACATTTAACAAAGGGCGCTCGGGCGCTCCGGAATCGATAGCAAAACTTTAAATGCGTTTTTCTCAAAACTATGTTTTTTGAACTGGTGATCACTCTAACTTAAAAACCGCTTGGTAGATTTCAATACTGGTTTTGGAAAACATAAAAAACTTGTCCCTGATCGAAGGATTTTTTTGTTTTCAAAAATTTCGTTTTTTTTTAACAATTAATTATCGGTTGTTTTCTCGAAAATCTGAAAAATATTTCCTGAGGCTGCCATATTGTTAATTTCAAAAAAGCTTCGATTAGGCACAAGATTATCTATTAATAAAAAGTTTAGAGTGTGTGGATTTTGAATGATGACTGTGCTGCGTTTGCGTCAACCGCTTTATGCTGCTGATGAAGAGAGTTAGACTTATTACCGAACCCAATTTTTTGAACGCTTTCAGAAAATTTATTAAGTGGTCATGCCGGTGATTTCTATATTCACGAAACTTTTCAAAAATTACACAAGCAAACTACAAAGCGTCGATGGGTCGTCAACCTGCCACTTCTAAAACCGGAATGCAAATTATATGTAACTGTAAATAACAGCAAATGCTTCAATCTGTCCACCTTTTCTCTAAAACATGTATTTATATGATATTGATGACTGCAATTGCAACAAAAACGTACGTTCAACTGGACAAAAAATTCCATACACGGCGCACAAAACATCAAAAGCCCATCCAAATTCAAATTTAATTAACAACTTTTAATAAAATCGCGTGAAAACCAGCCAAAGCCACATGACAAAATTTTATTTTGAAGTATATATGACAAATGCGATGACAGTTGCGCGATGACAACAACAACAACAACAAAGTGCCGCAAGCACCGTCAAATGTACCAAGCAAATGTAAATCAAGTGGCTGACAGCGCAAAACCATCGCCAATGTGTGAGTATGCGAGTGTATTAGTAAGTGATCGACCATCGAGTGCACGCTTTGAAAAAGAGGGGAGAGAGAAAGAGAGTGGTGTACAAATGAAATTTTGATTAGTTTCAATGCAAATATGAAATATTCCACTAGCGGCGCAAGCAGCGCACAGAATTTCATCGTTACACCGAACTATGGATAAAAGAAATTTTTGCTACATAACTGAACAGAACCACTCTTTGCTAGCTCAAGTGCACTTTTTCTGCTTTATATTGCCCCACAGTTGAGTTATTGGAAACGGTGCCGTAATCAAAATTCAATTTCGATTCCAAGCAACACACCAACCCAGCTTCCAACACAAAGAACTTAACGAGTAATTTCTTTTTTCCATTTTTAAATTATGAAGTGCTTGTTTGGGTTTGTTGTTGTTGTTTTCATATGATACTTCCTCGGAAAACCGCAATCGAATGCGAAATTTTTCCTCTAGCACTCAGAAAAGCAACATTGAAAGTACTCAACCGTCGCAATCAAACTGCCATCAGCTTTATGTAACTGTTATCAACTGCATTATTATCCGCAAAGTATTGACGCTGGCCAAATGAAGTGCGAGTATCGCACAACATCCACATCCACACCCACATCTACACGTCCATGTCACAGACATTTGCGGCCACTGCGTCACGTACATATCTACCCACATTTATATGTACGTACAAAAGTATTTTTCCACTTGCTTATGCAATCGAGTTTATGAGTTCAGCGAGCACATTTCCATTGTCCTCGATGGCCAGCTTATCCTTTCGTTTACTTTAAATGCGCTTTGAGTGGTTTATGAAAATCGCTTTTCGGCCAATATCTTTTCATTTAGCAAACATTTTCACATGAAATCTTCTTATTATGTGTGCCTTGCCGTTTGCTGTTATTATTGGACGCAATGAAATTGCAAATAAATTCCAGCAGCAGCACACAAACACACACACAAATACAAATACTTGTGTATGGCTGCTTATTTACTTGGTTGGCTTCGCTTGGCTGGCTGATGGCAGCGGTGGCGACGACTACGACAACGACGACGGCGATTCGTTCAATAAGCTCGACAGCGCAACAAAAGCAAACGCCAGAAAGCATTTTCATGCAAACATTCACATTCACTTACCCGAGTTCCTTTGTGCGTATGCGATTACATGTATGTGTGTGGATGTGTGTATGTATGTGTGTGTGTACATGATATCCCCAAATAAGTTACAAATGGAGTCGATTTATTTTATGGTATCCTTTAAATCCTGCTTTACGATCAAGCCAAGCGACACTTGCCGCTCTACTCTTTCCTTCAGCCCTTGCCAACTTTTTCCCCATCTTTTACCATTTTCCCATTTTACTTTTTTATTTGGAAGTTGTATTGTGTTTTCTCTTTGAATTCAGTTGCTTACCGCCCACACATTCGTACATTGGCATTCTGCTGGCAGTTGTTTGTCTCTTTCCTTTGAGATTTGGGGCTTATTTTTTTGTCATTTTAGTTTCGGGACTTCTTTTTGCTACTTTTGTTCACAACTTTTGTAGTTTCTTCTGCACTTTTTTCGCTGGCAAGTCAAAGGGTATTTTTTTAAAGAAACCAATGTTATTGTACGAAAGAATTTCGATTTTTGGTTTTTAGTCACCAAAAATTGAGAAAAAATTGCTTTTTTTTATAATTGGCGCTTACACCCTTTTTGGGGGTAGCATGCGTCTTGTTGCTGTTCCACAAATGGAGGGACCTACAGTTCTAAGCCGACTCCGCAGGGCAGATATATTTTATGTGAAGCTTTTGCATGTTAGAAATATACTCGGAGGTTTGCCATTGCCTGTCGAGTGGCGACCACTATTAGAAAAAACTTTTTAGTCTTTTTGGTCTTTCATCGAGATTCGAGTCAACGTTCTCTCTCAATTCCGAATGGTAGTCACGCACCATCCATTTGGCTACGGCGGCCGCGACCGCTATTAGAGAACTAAAATTAAGAAACTTAAAACCTACCCAAAACCTGGTTCATTTCTTCTGTTTAATCACTTATAAGCTTTGTTCGGAGAAAAATGTTGCAGATCCTTTACTCTGTACCATCAAGATTAACGACTTGCTGAAGCAACTGGATAAAAGAGACTACAGGGTGATTGGTAGGCCGGGCCGATTTATGGGGAGGCAAAAAAATCGCCCATTGCTCTGTGAAAATCATATTCTAGGGATCAAAATAAGAAACTTTGCCGAAGGAACCATACCTCTAAAACGAATTCTGTGAGCGATTTTTAAATCGACCCGCCCTAGTGATTGGATATGCGAGTGACGTGGCAGTTATTTCTAGAGAAAAGTTTCAGTTTACTCGTTACGAACTGAGAGTCCGCAGTTTTCAAGTGGGCCGCAGACGGTGCCCTATCATTGAATGCTCTCAAGCCGGGGCTCGTCCTATTTACTAGGAGATATAAGCTACCCAGAACTCAATCCACTCCCGCAGAAGGGGGGCTTCTTGACTGCTATGCGACAGAAGGAAGTTACTGACTAATCCTTAACAGAAAGTTAAAGTGGAAGTCCGGTATTGAGGACGGGATTAAGAAGGCATAAATTGCCTTGTACGGAGGCATTTGCAAAAGCGTACTGTCGCTCAATTCAATTGTATGTAGGTCGTGCTTGGTGAAACTCGCTGAAGGGGGCAACATTGGTTAATAAGCTGAGAAGAGTCCAAAGATCTGTGCTCATTGGAATGAGTAGTGAACCTACTCTAGCGCTTAATGTTTCGTTTAATGTGGTATTCGTAAATATTTCAGTCAAAACTGCCGTTGCGAGTGCTACCCTTTAACTTATAGAATCGGGCTACCAACATGACTTAAGCTACAAGCACGCCATGATACTTAGAAACTTTGAATTGACTGGAAAGGTTGGAAAAGGAGTTTTCTTCGAGTAGCTCCCCTTTAAGCTCAAATTCAGACTACCGGCCGGCTGCTGTGTACTCGAAGCGGAGGTAGCCACAGTCAAAGAAGCTGCTGATTTGCTGCTCATTTGGGTAACAACTGTCAAGAAAATAAATATTTATTCCAACAGGCAATCGGCAGTTCCGAGCCCTTACTCGATAAAGGTGCGTTCAAACCGGTCAAGGACTGCGCAACTTCCCTTTGGACCACGTCCGAATATTTAGAAATTAGGCTTATATGGGTACCGGATCGTAGAACCATTGACTCTGGGCAAATGAACCAGCTGGACAAGAGAGCCGTGAGTTGATTTCCTAACGAAATGAGAGGATGAGGGTACCTTTTACTACCTGTAGTCTGTCCGTGAAGATGTGTGCTTGGGTTCAGCTCAGCAAGCGATGGGCAGAGTACATCAAATTTTTCAATAGAGTGAGTAACTGAGATGCGATTGACGAGTGGGAAGTGAAACGTAATCAGTTTCAACTCTTTAATAACATACGCAGGGTTTGCTTCAAAGACATCAAAAAGATAAAGAAAGTAGTGATTGCTGTTTATCCCAACTTATTCATAAACTCCATCTAAATATAAACACCAATTGAATAAATAATTCTATATCTTTAAGAAAAAAACTAAGGTTAAATGATTTCCAATCACTTTTTCAAAGAGTTTATGAGGAGCAGAGATTGTTAAAGAAAACACAACTCAGAGGCAGGGAGTGATTTGTTTTTTGTCAGAACATTTAAGTTGAGAACCTCTACATAAAATCGTGGAAATAAATTACTTCAGTAGCATCCTTCACCCATACATGATTCCAAAATGCATCTTAACTAAGGGCAGGGAACTAAGTATGTAGTCTTTGCAGACTAGACCTTGTTTAGTCTCTGATTGCATGCAGCTACGCGCTCTCCTTCGAATTGAACTGCAAAGGCATGGTAAAGCTATTGAATAGTAAGAAGAATAAATATACATACGGTAGTCAAGAAGGAGCGTTGTCAAGACTGGTAGCGGCAGGCTAATCACCTACCCTGCCCGAAAGCAAAATAGATTAAAGAAACCAACGCAAGACTGAGTCTTGTCGAGGTCCTATGCTCCCGATTGGAATGAACAAGGAAAACAACTTAAGAAGGAGTATATGGTCCAAGCAGCTCACAACCTCCGGGCCTCGCACAATTATCCTCTCTAGCAGCTATCACGCTAATTAAGAGGAAAAGTCAAGAAGGTAGACTGGCTTGAGAGGGTCCCTTTAATCTACCTTGAAACGTTCTGGAATGTCACTCCCTTCCTGCTGCCTCAGGATTGAGGGATTCTGCCGAAATATTATCAGAATGGAAATGCAGAAATCGCAAGAGCTCGTCCTCTCTCTCAGTAGCAGACAAATATTCATGTCCCTGAGTCCACTTGCAGACCATACTCTTGCCAAAAGACACGCAAGGATACAAGCAATGACATATTCCTGAGCCCGCTATGAGAAGAACAACAGCTGATATCTGCACTATGAAATAAATGATAAAGAGGTGAGGTTGTAGTTTTTTATGTGTGAACTGAATGTAGCGGCAGAGTTGAAGATATGATGACTGCAGGGGGTCGTTAACGAAGTGGGCGCCTTTACAAAACCGTAAAAATAATAATAAAAATAAATAAAAACTACAAATTAATATCTAAAAAATAAATTTTTTTTTTCAAAATTAATAAAAATAAAATTTTTTGTCAAAAAATAATAAAAGTAAGAATAAAAATAGTAAAAACTATAAATTAAAATTTAAAAAATAAAAATAAATTTTTTTTCCAAAAACAATGAAAATAATAATGAAAATAAAAAAAATTGCAAATGAAAATCGAAAAACTAAAAATTTATTTTTTCCGAAAATAATAAAAATACCAGTTTTTTTTTCAAAAAATAATAAAAATAATAAAAATTAGAAATTAAAATTTTTTTTTTCAAAAAACAATAAAAATAATAATAAAAATAAATAAAAATTACAAATTAAAATCTTAAAAATATATTTTTTTTAAATAACAAAAATTATATTTTCTTTCAAAAATAATAAAAATTAAATTTTTTTGTTTGCAAAATTATGGAAAACTTTCAAGAACGCTGAAAATGATTTCCTAAACCTTTTGATTTTTATTCATTTCTGAATCTGAAATAAATTTATTAGTTATAAAAGTTGAAAAAGTCATCTCGCCCAGAAGATGGAAATATATCATGTAAAATTTCGTGCGATGATATATTGCGAGACAGCCTACTTTGGCTTTTGGCCTTAAAGCACCAAACTTAGCCATTGTGAAACGCTGGTACGGGTTTCAACGTGACCGTCGATCTTTGCAGGACGAATTTCGTGTGGGCCCTCCGAACACGGTTGTTGTGCCAGAAACAATGGATGCTGTGCGGCATTGATAACGCAAGATCGTTGTGGAGCATATCGAAGCTTCCTTGGGCATTTGTGGGGCCACCATACATTCAATATTGCATGGCAATTTGGTCGTCAAACAGATTTGTTCTCATTGGATATCGCATAACTTTACAATTACCCAAAAGGTCAAGTATCGATTGGTGTAGAGAAGTGTTGAATAAATTCAGCCGCGGTAGTTCAAAGCCTGTCTATGATATCTTGATAGGTGACGAATCTTGAACCTATGCATATGAATCGGAAACAAAACAGCAATTGACTTTTTGGGTGTTCCAAGGCGAGCTTAATCCAACAAAAGGTGTTCGCGAAAGAAACGCCCAAAGCAAATGTTCACCTGTTTGTTATGAAAATCTGGTCATGTTGAAACTGTACCACTAGAAAAACTTAAAACAGTCAATTCTGTGTGGTACATAGCTGTTTGTTTACCAGAAGTTTCCTGACAATTAATGAAAACTAACCGCCGAAGACGAATAATCCTTCACCAAGCCAATGAGAGCTCTCACGTAAGAGAGTTTGTGAGCACTCAAAAGATCGATGATTTGGCCCCTAGTGATTTCTTTTTGTTTCTGAACATCAAAAATAAAACGCGAGGTCAATGTTACACTAAAGCCTTTCAACATATCGTTTTGGATGGCTTTCCTAATGTCTTGCGTACGTTTATGTTCCACAATTGTGGCGTTTGGTGAAAGTTGTATTTGTCCCAAAGCCAGGCAAGGACAGCTACGCTTTACCAAAAGTTTCAGACCTATAAGCCTGACATCGTTTATGCTAAAGGGTCTGGAACGTATGGTGGAGAATCACATTAGAACGAGGGGTCTTAGTGGAAAGGCTCTCAACGTCAGACAACATGCTTATCAAAGTGGGAAATCTTGCGAATTGGCTCTGCTCGGGGGCGTTAGCATAATCGAAAAAGGGCTGGAAACAAGAGAGTACACTCTTGGTGTGTTTGTGGAAATTGCAGGAGCTATCGACAATACTACATTTGACTCTATCTGTGCTCTATCAGAAGTTATGGAGTGGAAGAAATCATTGTCAGATGGATCCACTCTGTGCTATCCAAAAGACTGCTTACCATGGATAGAGAAAGCGATGAAAGAATCAGGGTTGAGGTTAAGAGGCGTTGCCCGCAAGGCAATGCACTCTCTCCCCTACTTTAAGGCTTCGTGGTGGACTCTCTTCTTAATGACCTGCAGGAAATTGGACACATCCAAGCCTACGCATTGTGTGCGTATTAATCTCAGGACGATCACTTGAAGTTATATGCAATAAAATGCAGGTAGCTCTAAATAAGATTGAGTATTGGAGGGAATTGCATGGTCTTTCGGTAAATCCTACAAAAAGTACCTTAGTGCTTTTCACTAGGAAACGCAATATGGAAGGCCTGTGGGTAGTACATTGAACTGCAACTGTCTTCTGAGGTTAAATATCTAAGAGTAATCCTAGAAAACTTACCTGGAAGAAGCACGTCGAGCAGAAGATCTCTCGAACACTAAAAGTCTTCTGGCAGTGTAAGAGAACCTTTGGCCTGACATGGGGTCTAAAACCGGCGATAGTACACTGGCTGTACATCACCCTGATTAGACCCATTTTTACATACGCCTCTGTAGTATGGTGGAAAGCCACAATGGTTAATTTCAGAGTAAACCCCCTAAACAGGCTACAGAGAAGTGTGTGCTTGGGTATCACAGGTGCTATGAGTACGACATCTGGTGATGATGCCCTTAATGCCATTCTGAACTTGCAATCACTAGATCTTCAAATTCGAAAGGAAGCAATGAGGGCGGCGTACAGGCTCAAGTTAAATGAAATATGGGGAAAATAAGTAAGCACTGGCCACTGTCAGATATAGCACCAGTTGTCAGAGCGGTGCACACTGTTCTCGATGTCGGTGGACAATCGGGTGCCTGTCGTTAGCTTCGGTAGGAAGTATGACGTTTTGATCTCAGATAGAGATCAATGGTTAAGTCCAGAGAACCTATTAACGGGATATCAGCACACTTTCTACACCGACCGAAGCGGTCGGTCTGTGTCTGGGGGTCATGGAGAGCCCGATATGCCTATCCTGTCTTGAAGATGACGACACTGCAGAGCATTTTCTCTGTAGCTGTCCGGCATTTTCCAGAATCAGACTTAGGGTATTGGGTTGCGATCTACTAATTATGGATAAAGTTCATACTCGACCTCCGCCGGATCTTTTAAAGTTCATCAATGAATCCAAGAGATTTGTGTAAGAGTGACCTCAAACTAATTAATCGGTTTTACCATCCACTTTTTATCTTTCCTATCTCTATTCTGTCAACTGTTATCTATCCGGGTGTAGTACAATGGTCTACTGACTGAGTGCTTGGACTTGTCCAACCTCCCACAAATCTAATCTAAAATCTAGATGGCTTTCCTAGCAATAAGTTATATATATATCCATAATAGATATATAGATTTTAACGAGGTTTGCACTCATGGCCTTATGGTATTTTCTGCTCTCTACTTATCAGAGTACCTCATCCAGCCACAACCACTTCCCTTATTAAACTCAGGATAGAGCTGGGTTAGATTGAGCTTTCTTCTGGCTGCAGTTGGCCGAGATGTCTCAACCTTCTCCGCGCTATATCGCTACATTCAAGGATGAGGAGAGAGTTATGAGTTTTTAAACCTCTTTTGGTTGTACCAGGGATTTCGTCTCCCTCCCGATTTTACGCTTGAAGTAGATTCAGTTTCTCGATGCACTCGGGTATTAGTGAGGATTTAATCTCAAAGGATGTTAGAGCCATGAGTGCTGCCTGACTGTCGCTCAGAATGGTACTTCGCTCATTCCGAAACTTTATGTCTATGCTTATCTCTGCACATAGAGAGATGGCATACATCTCGGTTGGGAAGATGGTTGCAAAACTACCCATCGGTACAGAACGCTTGGTTCTGGGGCCATATATTATATTTCGGCGCCTATGCCTTCTGGGGTCTTCGAGCCATCTGTGTACCGGTACAAGGTACACTCCTCAAGTTTCTTTTCAAATGTAGTTCTAATCCAGATTAACTTATCGTCCAGTTAAATTCTGAATTTCTTTTCGAATTTGATGACTTCGATATACAATTGGCACTTACACCCTTTATGGGTGATGGAGGGATCTGTTGTTTTAAGCCGACTCCAAACGGCAAATATTTGTTATAAGGCGCTTTTTTATGGCATAATTACACTCAGAGGTTTGCCATTACATGCCGAGGGGCGGCCGATATTGGAGAAAACTTTTTCTATCATCATGGTGTCTTATGCGCGGGGATACACCCTCGCGCAGTCCCGATTTGTATTAATATTTGCTTAAGGTTATTAATTTGCTGAGAGATCCCCTTGACAACCTGCGCTCTACTCCTGGAAGACTGGGCTTTTCACCAACTCAGTGAGCGCTGGGCAAGTACACGAACTTGTAAGGTCGCGAAGTCCTTCCGGCCATGTTTGGATAGGAGGCGTTCGAGGGATATTCTGAGGATGACAAAATTTCATCTCTCAAATTTCGTGGGCATCTTCACGGGGCGCTGTCCGCGGGTTATACATGCCGTAAGACTCGGAATTACTTCGAGTCTTTTTTGCATCAGCTGTATGGAGGATGAGGTGGAATCACCTCAGCACCTGCTCCTTAGCTGCCCAGCTCTCGCGTGAATAAGATTCAAGCATCTTGGCTCTCACTTCTTTTCTGCGTCTGCTAATATAGCAGGACTTGATAACATAAATCTGATGAACTTCATCAGCAGCATAAAGAGGTTAACGCAACCGCAGACTAGTCACCGTTGTTCATAGTCAACAAACGCTCAACCCTCCCCATCCCTCTCCTTTTCGTCCTTTTTCGTTTACCTCTTTCTTCCCTCTTGCAATGGTATCACAAAGGATGAACCAAACTTCTTTCGTCCAAGTGGGTCCACTCTCGGGGCAACCATCACTACCTACCTACTTACCATTGGATAGTATGGTTTTTGGGTATTTTTCGTTATAAACTTTGTTATTGTGCCATTTACTGCACCTTTACACGTCTCGACGATCTTTGAAGTGAATTCAATATATCATAAAGTACTCTGGTCGGCGGATCACGAATATTTTATATTTTGGACAGACACTTCCCTATTAAGCGAAACATCAATCACAAATTCAAGAAATATGGGAAAATTTTGTACAAAATATTTAGCGAAACATAAAGTGAAAGCCATGACAATTAAAGTTAGAAGCAAATAAATATTTTAGCTTCAAAGTGGTTGGAAGAATGAGTACGAATCGCCAGGTAATCACTATGGTGATGGCAAAACAGCAACTTCAAAAGCATCCATCAAAAAATGCTTGTCAAAGCGGCATTCGTTCCTTGTTTTAATATCTTACTTTTTTTTTACTTCATACTTTTATTATTTTCCCATTGAATTTGCTAGTCGCTAAAAGCAAAGCAGAGTGAAGTAAAGCATAACTTGCTCGGAATGTAAGTGTGTGCACACCAATACATACGCACATACGGGCGTGTGTACATATATAGTCAACAGCTTGCCGCTGTTACATGGATACCGTACAGCTATCAACCTTGTTGTTGTTGTTGTTTTTATGTACGAGTATAGCCGTTGTTTGTATTATAGCCGTCAATTGTTTCAGGAATTTCAAATCAAAATCCCAAAGCAGTGATTGTCAGTAGCAACCGGAAGTGCGTTGATGTCTTCTATTTTTTGAGTGGAGAAATCGCCAACGGTTGAGGGTAAGTGTGTTTGTGTGTGCGTCTGTGTGTGTGTGTGTGTGTGTGCGTATAATACGAACAGCTAACATATTTTCACCTGCAAACGAAGCTAAACGACTCATTCACAATAGTGAATAGCGCAAACAGAGCGAATGCATAGCAATAAACGAACAAAAGCAAACACAGCGCATGCAGAGAACAACCCTTAAAAGCAGGTGTGTCAGGGTGGCTGATTGCACAACAGCAAATCCAATCCAGAAGCAGAGAGTAACGAAAGCCTCCAACAATCGTTGCATACAGGCGAGACATGCGCACTGCCAATGGCTCTTGGATGGTGGATGCGCGGTTGGTGGGCCTATGTTTGAGCCTTTTGTTCGGCTGAATGTGAAACGAAAATTTCACAATACAAGTGCAGCTTTCCAATGGCGTGAACTTTGTGCGAACTGCGGGAAAATGCATTCGCAATGGAAGCAACTCCGGCAAGGAATGGTAAATCTCAATGTGGAAAATGAAAAACAAAAATTTAAGTGACAGTTATCGCAGATTTTTAAGGCGAGTTACTGCTAAAATCATTTGGTTTTTTTTTGTTTCTTTTCTCTTCATATTCTCTGGATTGTGTCAGTGTTGTAGATATTTTCTTGTATTTTCTTTCCCTTTATTTTTAACTTTTTTCATTTTGGTCTTCTTATTTTTATTCTCTTTTTTATCATACTTGAATATTGTTGGAATATTGTTGGTACTCCTTTCTGTAAGCATATGAGCCATACGCCCGCACAATCATTTCGCTCTACCACATCATCGTCTATGAACGATTCAATGAAATTTACCGTATCAGTGAAATGGCTTTGGAAATTGCTTCATTCGCCATAAAAAGAATGCGTGCGAGATTTTCTTTATGTCCTTTAATATCCTTAAATGGCATTCGTCTGTGCGATGTCGTGACGTGTGTTTTCACTGTTATTGGTTAGAATTCTTTGAATGCGCTTTAAAGTCTAGTTTGGTGTCATTTAATAATTTTCAAATATTTTTCGTGATCACAAAAGGTTGAGCTTACGAGGATTTCTTCTCCGGTATATAAGTAAAGTCAAATATTTTATGTTTCATTTAGGCGTATAAAGCCAATCTTCTATGCGAGTGACTTTCGTTAGGCAGCTTTTGGCGAATTGGAGAAATGTGAAGAATCTTAGGGTCATACAAAATTATTTTCAACTAACTGATGGGACGAAGTTAGGGATTAAAAAAAGCAATATTAAAATATTAAAAAAAAATATTAAAATATCACAAAAAAAAAAAATGAAATTATAAAAAAAAAGCAAAAATATTAAAATAGTAAAAAAGAAAACTATTAAAATATTAAAAAAAGACAAAAATATTAAAATATCAAAAAAAAAAAAAAATTTTAAATATTAAAAAAAAAAGTTAAAATATCAAAAAAAAAAATTGTAAATATTAAATCAATAAATATGAAAGTATTGAAAAACAAAAAATATTAAAATGTTAAGAAACAAAAATATTAAAAAAATATATATATTATATAAAAATATTAAAATATAATAAAAAAAAATGTTTCAAATATTAAAAAAAAATTAAAGTATCAAAAGAACAAAAAAAAAATTTTAAATATTAAAACAAAAAATATGAAACTATTCAAAAAAAAAAAATATTTTAAAAAACAAAAATATTAAAATAAGACAAAAATATTAAAATATCAAAAACAAATTGTAAATATTAAAACAAAAAATATGAAAGAAATTAAAAACAAAAAAATTAAAACATCAAAAAACAATTGTTAATATTAAATCAATAAATAAAAAAGTATTCAAACTCAAAAAATATTAAAATAATAAGAAGCGAAAAATATTAAAAAAAAATATAAAAATATAAAAATATTCAAATATAATAAACATTTTTTTTTAATATAATATTAAAAACAAAATTTAAGTATCAAAAGAAGAAAAAAAATTTTAAATATGAAAAGAAAAAGTATGTATTGAAAGTATTCACAAACAAAAAATATTAAAATATTAAGAGACAAAAATATTAAAATATTAAAAAAAAGAAAAGAAACAAACAATATTAAAATATCAAAGAAAAAAACACAAAAAAAATTAAAATATCCAAAAAAAAATTTTAAATATTAAATCAATAAATATGAAAGTATTGAAAAACCAAAAATATTAAAAAACAGTGGAAACTACTTGCGTTACGACCAGACAAATCTGGCCATCCTACAATCTGAAACAGACAAAAACCCTTATATGTAAGCCTATCGGAACACGAACTAAGGCATATAATATCTCTTAACACCGGCCACTGCCTTTTGGGCACTCACGCACGTCGGCTCGGGGTTCCTCAAAACGACCTGTGCAGATACTGCGAGGACGAAGATGAGGAAGCATCGAGCAGGCATTTGCTGTGCAGTTGTCCCGGTCTAACCAGAAGTCGACTCGCTCTTCTAGGCTCTCCAACAATTGACAATCTTTCAGTACTCTCGAACCTGAAAATCGAATCTCTCATCAAATTCTCGAAACGAATTAATATCTTTGACCAAAATCTACAATAAAAATCTCGGTTAGGTGGGGAAATCATATAACATAATGAGCTCTAGGACAACACAACTGACCCAACTTGCGGTCTATGTGGCACTCCTATGCGGTGTCACCCTTAAACCAACCAACCAACCAAGAAACAAAAATATTAAAATATTAAAGACAAAAATATTAAAATATAAAAAAAATATAAAAAAATAAAAAAAAAACAAAAAATATTAAAATATCAAAAAACACACAAAAAAATTTAAAATATTAAAAAAAAATATAAAAGAAATAAAAAACAAAAAAAATAAAAATATTAAAAGGCAAAAATATTAAAATACTAAAACCCAATTAAACATTAAAATATCAAAAACAAAAACAAAAAAAAAATGTTTAAATATTAAAAAAAAAAAATAAAATTTGAAAAAAAAATTTTTATATTAAATCAATAAATATGAAAGTATTGAAAAACCAAAAAAATATTAAAATAAGACCAAAATATTAAAATATTAAAAAACAAAAAATATTAAAATATTAAAACAAAAAATATAAAAATATTACAAAAAAAATTAAAATATCAAAAAAATAACAAAATATAATAACAAAAAGTATTAAAATAGCAAAAAAAAAGTTTAATATTAAAATAAAAGATACGAAAGTATTAAAAAACAAAAATTATAAAATATTAAAAAAAAATGTAGAAATTTTTTGTTTGTCTTTGTTTGTTTAAAAGATGCAGTAGTACCTTAAAAATTACATAATCCATAATCAATGGATTGACATGGAAAAAATTTCTAGATATTGCTGTTATGCATTATGACATTACCACTCTCAGTCCGATGTGTACCACGCTGAAAAATGCTTCAAGTCGGCTAAACTGATAACGCCAAAAAAAACTTGACCGATTGACTTGGGACTTTAACTTTATACTTCCAAGTAAGGATGAGATTTTTCATAATTCCTTAATACTTTTTTATAAAAAAATTTCCGGAAAATTTTCTTTAACATTTTGAATTTTTTGTAACGCAAATTTTTCAAGAATCAGTAAATTACAAAACAAAAAATATACTATATACAAAAATAACAATACAAGCATTAATTAATACTATCCGGTATCATCGAGAAAAAGTCCCGAGTCTAACACATAAAAGGCTCTACTTTTATTGCATGCACCACTTTTTCAGTTAGTACTAACCTTAAAAAGACAACTGTAAAAATTTCATGATATTCTCTTCATTAGTTCGTAAGTTATTGTGCTAAGAGTGACACTACTTTTGTTAATTTCAAGGCAATGGATCGAAAAGAATTTTTTGTTCTAGCTTCACACGGCTTCTTGACGGGAAAAAATACAAAAATACCTTTCAAGCGAAGCAGTGAAGCTTGAAACGTGTTATGGGGACTCCGCTCTATCAGAAACAACAATAAAACGATAGTACGCTAACTTCAAACGGAGTCTTAGAGACACCGATGATGCGCAACGCAGTGGACGTTCACATGACGCGGTAATATCAGAAACCATAAAAACAACCACAAAATCGTTTTGAGTGATCGAACAGTTAAGTTGTGTGAGTTAGCTGACATCGTACAGATATCAAAAGAACGAGAGGGCTTTATATTGCATGAGTATTTGACTATGAGAAAGGTCTGTTCAAAGCGGATACCACGCTTGTTCTCCGTTGACCGAAACCAAGAATGTGTTGCTGATTCTGAGCACTGTTTGGCCATGTTTAAACGTTATAATGTGACATGAATATAACAAAGATCCATCCACTCCGAAATCAAAACGATCACCATCTGAGTGGGCAGCAACTGGTGAAGATCGTCCAAGGCGCCCGAAAGCACAACAATCGGCTGGAAAGTTCATGGCCTCGGTGTTTTGGGATGTGCGTGGTATAAGATTCATCGACTATCTTGAGAAGGGAAATACCATCAGCGGAGCGTTTGAAGGCCGAAGTTGCAAAGAAACGTCCGCAAATGGAAAATAAACAAAGTTTGTTTCATCAAGACAATCAAAACAATGGCAAAACTACATGAATTGAACTTCGAATTGGTTCCACATCTACCGTATTTCGCCAGATTTGGCTCCCGGCGGCTACTGGATGTTAGCAGAACTTAAAAAAAATGACCGCCGGAAAGAAATATCGCTTAAAGGAAGTGGCCATCGCTGAAACTGAGGCCTATTTTGAGACAAAAGATAAAAAATTCTACAAAATTGGTATTGAAATATCAGAGCGGCGCTGGAATGACTGCTTTGTGCTTGATGAAAAAAGCTAAGCTAAAAAAAACAAGTTTTCTTTGTCAGGCCCGGGACTTTTCAGTCATATGTTAAGTTCTCTAATATTTCAAATTTCCAACCGATATAACTAAATTTCGTATTCACTACATTTTGATCTCATAGAAGTGAAGGAGCAGCTTAAACGGACCAACATTTATTGCTTTCTCAAAATGTGCAAATTATTCTTACCCCTTCAATTTGTTTCCATTTTACTCATTTCAAAGTGAAAGATAAAAAAAGTAATCAAAAGACAAAATCAAACGAAACAATCAAAATTAGTAGTACTACTTAAATACTAATCAAAACGACTAAAAATTCACAAACTATAGAGCATCACTCCAACACCAATTCTAACACTCCAGCAGTGAATGACGGCCATTTGCGCTGCCGTAAACGATATGCCCGGGTTAATAATGGTCGATAAATGTAAATGCCAGACAAAAACCAACCTCCAACTACACACAAAAAGTTCGCAAAACAAGCAACACCAACAACACAAAAAACAAAAAACGAGAATCAGAATGAGACGGCAGCAAAAACGAGAATAAATGAAGTAAGAAGCTAAAAGTTTTTGGCCTTTAACTATCAATTCCCAGCTGTAGTCCAGAAAAAAGGATGTGTATGGTTGGTGCGTGGCCATTTATGCCGAGTGCGAAGTCATAAATCTGTCATTGATGCTCGTATTCTTGTGGCTAAAACTATTAATGCGGCATTAGGATGCTGAGAAAAGAAATAACATACAACAACGTACCCGCATGGCAGCAAAACCCAATTCATCACTATATGAAGCCACATTCAAAAGCATTGCCACAGCGAACACGCGCATGTAAGGTGGCGCAAACTTTATTGTGCAAATTTGTTTTTGAATAACTGTTTTACTAAATAAAAACAAAAAAAAAAAAAAAAAAGATTTTGAGTGATGGAACCTTTACGCGCTCTACTGCTTATCTGTTTGTATACTGCAGCGATCTAATTTCATCATAGTGGCATTAGAGTCCGGGGTGGACCATTGCCTTCTCTAGGCATACGCCTCCATTCTACTTGACAGTCCGCTTTCGCTCTATGTTGTGAAATTCCCATCTTTCGTATATCGTCTTCTACGTCTTGCAACTATCGTCGCCTTGGCCAGCCTCTCTTTCTTGCTTCTTCAGGATTTCCTTCAAAAACGTTTTTGGTAATACCGTATACGGTATCGTATAAGGTCACATATTTTTTTGGGAAGTTTTCATTCAAATCGCATCAGTAAATTCACGTCAGTATCTTTAAGGACCCATGTTTCACAGCCGTAGGGGAGAACCGGTCTTTTTATAGTTTTGTCATCTCAAGCTTTTGTTACTTTAATACCAGTGAAAACTTCTTCAGTTTGATTTGACTAAAGTATGCTTTGTTAGGTGCCTGAATACGGCTTTTATTACTAAGGAGGAGTTCATATTTAAGCTGAGTACTACGCCTAAGTATTTAAACTCTTGTATGATAAGCTACGATGAAATCCTTCAAATAGAGATGCCTGAGTATGCGCATTTAGTGGGATACGCAGATGACATTGCAGCTGTAATAATCACACGAAACGCTGGCGCAGTCAAAAGAAATTCAATCAGGTGATGATCCGAGTGCAGACATAGCGAAAGGACCACAGAGCTCATCCTTCTAACCAACAGACGTGTCCCATTAGAAGTAGATTTGTAAGTACTCGATGCCACTTTATCGACAAAACGAGTGGAACTAGACCCAAGATTAAGTTACTGGGCGCACATAAATCATGCCGCCACAAGAGCTGCCAAAGTAAGCCGCATGTTAAGTAATCTCATGGCAAATCTTGGAGGTCCAACGCAGAACAAGCCAAAACTTTTAATGGACACGATGAACTCGATTCTTCTATACGGATGCGAAATATGGACAGATTCGCTAAGGGTGAAATGCCGGCGAAAAACTCTACAAACCTGCGCTCTCCGCGTGGCTTCTTCATACATAAATGTATCGGAGGCCGATGTTTTAGTTATTAGCAGAATCTTCTAGGACAAGAGCACAACCGGAGATGGAAAGCAAAAATCTCAGGAATTCCAGGGCCCTGTTGCTCCGACATTAGAATTCAAACGCTCACACTTTGGCAAACGAGATGGAACTCTGAGCAGTACGAGATTAATACACGATTCAAAAAGGTGATTGGAAAGAAAGCACGGTGAAGTTAACTATTACCTCACACAGTTTTTGTTCGGACATGGGTCCTTACGCAAGTATTTTTGGGGAATGGGAAACGTGAACCTACCAAACTGCATATATGGAGATACCGAGTATGATGATGCCTGGGTCCTGAAGAGTATGATGATGCCTGGGTCCTTGGTTTTTGGTCGTTCTTTCTTCTTTCTTAGGACGTGTCCATACCTTCGCAATCTTTGCGACTTTATGCTTCTAAAACGCGTTACACTTCGTGCCGCGATTAACACACTGAGCTGGTAGTTATATGGTATACGGTATCGTATAAGGCCGAATTTCTGAGAATTTTTCATTCAAATGGCATCAGCAAATTGACGTCAGTAACTTTAAGGACCCATGTTTCACAGCCGTAGGGAAGAACGGGTCTTTTTACTGTTTTGTCATCTGGAGCTTTTGTTCCTTTGACATCAGTGAAGACTTCATAAGCTTGATTTGACCAAAGTATGCTTTGTTAGCTGCCTGAATACGGCTTTTATTACTAAGGAGGAGTCTATATTTAAGCTGAGTACTACGCCTTTTTTTTGTCGGAACAACTAGCAAGTGCAGCAGACATTAATTATGCCCACTGTACTACACTTGGATTCCCTTTTAATTTTCTTTAAATCTACCCGATCTCCGAAGAAATCTGAATAGATCTTGTGGTGCCACGGAGCCAAGATGGTCGCTTCTTAACACATCAGTGCCAATGATTCGAGCGAAGGCCGGGCAGACGCACAGGAAGTGGTCCAACGTCTCATCCTCGTCTTCACATGCTGGGCAGAGTAGGTGGCTTTGAAGGCCGCAGAAGGGAGAGGCAAAACGGGCTCTGCGCCAAAGAAGTTGGCCTTAGAGCCCATCTTTGCTAAGGTTGATGTGGTTGGGGGCTGTCTAAGGCCATAAGCGCAGCTTGGCTGTCCTGCAGGCACATATAGATCTGCCTCTCTATCGGTTTTCCACAACAAAGTTCATCGCTTCTTGAACTGCATACACCTCCACTTTAAACACAGATGTATGCATTCCAAAGCCATTGTCCACGTAGATCCCAGAGCAGGAGCCACCCGTGAAAATGCGAAAAAAGTGTTTTCCGGGCTCATTTTCTGAGTTTGACCACAACTGAGCCTCTGGCAGCACCACACACTGTATCTCTTTTCAAGTACGACTCTTAATGGCATGGAGTCAGTATTTAAACTCTTGCTTGATAAGCTACGATAAAATCCTTCGAATAGAGATGCCTGAGGATGTGCATTTAGTTGGATACGCAGATGACATTGCAGCTGTAGAAATCGCGCGAAACACTGACGCAGCCAAAAGGAAGGTAAATCCGGTGATGATCCGAGTTCAGACATAGCGAGAGGACCATAGATTAAAGCTGGCCACAGAGAAAACAGAGCTAATTCTTCTAACCAACAGACGTATCCCATCGACAAAAAAAGTGGTCAAATATCTAAGACCCAAGATCAACTTACTGGACGGGCATAAATCATGCTGCCACAAGAGCTGCCAAAGTAAGCGGCATGTTAAGTAAGCTCGTGGTAAACCTTGGAGGTCCAAGCAGAACAAGGCGAAAACTTTTAATGGACATGACGAACTCGATTCTTCTATACGGATGCGAAATGTGGACAGAATCGCTAAGGGTGAAATGCCGGCGAAAAACTTTGCAATCGGCGCTCTCCGCGGGGCTGCTTCGTACAGAGCTGCATTAGAAGCTGCGGTTTTAGTTACCAGCGGAACTATCCTTATAGATCTTCTCGCACAAGAGCGCAAACGGAGATGGGAGGCAAAAATCTGAGGAATTCCGGGCCATGCTGCTCCGACTTTAGAATTCAAACGCTCACACTTTGGCCGGCAAGAACATACAGCATTGTAGCAAATGGGCAGCGAGACTAATCCCAGATTTAAAAAGGTGCTTAGAAAGAAAGCACGATGAAGTTAACTATTACCCCACACAGTTTTTGTCCGGACATGGATCCTTATGGGCAAGTATTTCTAGCGAATGGGAAAAGTAGTGAGCCTACCAAACTACATAAATGGAGATACTGAGTATGATGATGCGGAACACACCTTCTTTAAATGCAAGAGGTGGAACGTAGAGAGAACACGTCTGCAACGATCTATTGGTGTATTTACAACTGAAGAAAAAAATGATGATAGACGAAGAAAAATGGAATGCCGTCGGAAATTTCGTGGAGGATATTATCCCAAGAAAGAGGCGTGTAATGGAAATGCTGGAAACAGGAGACCCTGGACACAGGGCAAATAAGTAAGTGTCCTTCGTCTTGGCCCTCTACCTCGAAGCAATGCGGCAGCAGTCACGGGGTGGAGAGAAAAATCCAAGAGCAGAGGAGGGATTTTTAGTGGAATCACCACACGTACGGTGACGTTGACTATATGGAGCGAAGGCATTTTTAACCCAACCTCACTGCCAAAAAAAAAAAATAATAAAAACAAAATCTTTCATGAGCTCAGTCAAGTTCAAAAGTATCAAAATTTCAAAATTATAAATCTTCCGATAGTGTGATTAATTTTACGCCACCTTGTGCATTTGTAGATATATAAAACACATATTGTGTAATTATTGCTTGTGCGTAGGTGGCAATCCTCCTAACACTATTCACACACGAGTTGGTTCTTTTTTGCTTTCACTAATACTTCCAAGAATTCATATTACGGAAGTTTATTATTAGTTGCTGTTGAGCTCTTAGGCAATTTTTTGTCCTCACATATATGTACACACATACATTATTACTAGATTTGGGGATGGGCATGGTGTACAATGGGAAACTTTTACCAGACACTTTTCAGACAGTTTCGCCATATTCACTTCGCATTTCCTAATATATGTGTTTGAGAGTGTGTGTGCTTTGGTAATTAATAAATGATAAACTCATGAAATTTTCAACAATTTAAAAATTGAGTACAGTTACATGAAATGGTAATTCATATATGTAATATATACAGAAGCTTGCCGATGTACTAAAAATGTCAGTGCCCAAGTCATCTGACAAAAATATTAAAAACGCTTTTAAAAATTCATGGTTGAATTTCAAATGTTTCAATGCTAGGGAGCTATTCTTCAAATATCTAAATGATTTCAGAAAATTTAACATTGTAGGAGATAAGCAAAAATATATACAGGCAATTGAAATTTATAGAAACGCGTATGAAAAAGCAAAGAAAGAATTACATATGAAAAAATCGAAAAAAAGCAACAAAACTGCAAAATGCAAAGGAATGGTGGAGTTTAGCGAAGGATATAAGAGAAAATTTATTTCAAGTTTGCGTGAATGCTACTACGATGGATTTTTGAACCTATTTACAAACTCTACTGAATCAACCGCAATTAACAAAACAGATGGAGATGTCGTTAAAGATATAACTTTTATGGAAGTTGAAAAATCCATTGCAAATTCTGGAGCACCAGGAGAAGATAAAATACCTAATGAACTGCTAAAGTTGGCTTAGCCAGAATTCGAGTCTAATTGGAGATATAGCAAAGATATACAACATACTTTTTGAGACCGGAAAAAGCGATGCGACTTTTGAAATATTTTTCGAATGAATTTTTTTTTTTTTTTTTTTTCGTATTATAATCTGGTAGATAATTACAATTCAAAAATAGCTGACAAAAAGAAAATGTGGTTTCACTGATCCATTACTTTCATAGCGATTTTTAATCATTTTTAGATGGCTCTTGAACGAAAACGCCACTTCCTTAGTAAATTATAGATCTTCTGCTATAAAATAAGGAGCCGTCGATCAGTGGCAGCTGTTAAAGAAATATCGAACATATCGATGATTTTCGAGAAAAGCGACACAACTCAAAATTAACTCAAATTCGGAGTTTTGCCGTTAAAAGCAAAAATCAACTACAGAGTTTATATATTTTTATCTGGAAAAGTGTCATAAGCGAATCTTGAAGCAATTCTGAGAGATGGCGTTAGTGTCGTTTTGTCAGGTGATCGAATTGGCGCGTCAATTATCTAGAAAACTGACCCACCTCAGTATTATGTATTTTTGAATTGTGCCACTTTTCTCGAAAACCATCGATATAGAAGCTGGTATCTTGTTATTGTTAAGCAGCCGCCGTAGCCGAATGGTTTGGTGCGTGACTTCCATTCGGAAGCGTGCAAACTTTGTACGCAGAATTTTTAGAAAAATTTCGGGTATGCAGTTTTATGAACCACTAAATTGTACACCAACTGGCGTCGGTTACCACGAGAAAGAAACGACTGGCGCGCTTTGTTAAACTCGTCCAAAATCGCGTGAGCGGTTATCGCGCCAATTAAGAAGAAGAAATTGTAGTGGAGGGTTTTCCAATAAGAGGTGTTATTTTGATATTCAAAGAATGGTTTTGTTGCTTGTGTGGCAGGTAGCGCCGTCTTGTTGAAAACAAACGTTGTCGAGATCAGCACCATCCCATTCCGGTCATCGTTAATCATCTCTCGATAACGCAATCCTTTAACCGTAACTGTTGCTTCAACTTCATTTTCGAAAAAGTAAGGTCCAATGACTCCGCCGGAGCATAAACCGCACCAAACAGTCACACCTTGAGGATAGAGAGGCTTTTCAACAGTAACTCTTGGATTTTCTGAGCCCCAGATCCGACAGGTTTGCTTGTTGTCGAAGCCACCGAGGTGGAAATGGGCCTCGTCACTCAAGATGATTTTTCGATGGAATTCCGGATCATTTTCATGCATTTCAATGGCCCAATTAGCAAAGACAGGGCGTTGTTGATGATCCGTCGGCTTGAGTTCTTGTGTTAACTGGACTTTATACGCCTTAAGACCCAAATCTTTATGCAAACTACGTTGTAATGACGTTGGTGGAATGCCTAATTCCAAAGAACGATGAGGAATGGACAAACCTGGGCAAACCTTCAACACTTTCGGCTACAACAGCAATATTTTCGACTGTTCACTAACTTGTCCCAACAGCTCTAACTTTTCACCAAGTTATGTATTGCGGTCCGACAAGGTGTTTCACGATGACCCAAAAATGTTCGAGTTTTCAAAATAACACCTGTTATTGGAAAACCCTTTATAATAAAGTCCAAATTCAAGTGATTTAAAATTTGCGTCGATTTTTAAAATTTTGTTCTGCTGCGGTGTTGAAGGTTTCCTTCCATATAAAAAGAAAATGTGGAGTAGGCGTCAAAGGGAGAAAGTGCATAAGACCGGGACCGTAAAAAATTCTCAAATATCGGTGTGATTCTTGCTGTACTTCAAACTTGCACTTTACTAACAAAAACTAAATGAGTTATAAAGTTGCATACTTGAAATTTTTTCATAAATTCTGATTAAAAGGTTTGAAATTTTGATGAAAATTTGCCCAATTTTTATAAGATTTATAAATACAAAGTTCGGCGCACTGTGGAGATTAACCAACGAAGAACCCATCCTTACCCAAATCAACCGCAGAAAGTAGCGATGGATAGGTCACACATTGAGAAAACTACCAGATAGCATCACGAAAATGGCACGGGACTGGAACCCGCAAGGGAGCAGAAGTCGCAGTCGACCAAAAAACACTTGGAGAAGGTCGATGTTGCACGAACTAGCAGATGCCGATATCACATGGGACAAAAACAACAGCATAGAATCGTGTACGATGAAAGAGTCTTGTCGAAGCCCTATGCTCCCGAGTGGAGTAAACAAGGATTAAAAAAAAAAATACAAAGTTCGAATCTTTGCTTTAAATGGTTTTCGTAACAGTGTGTACTATGCGAACTATAAAAGAATAATTCAAATTAAAAAAGTGCGTGTAGCGTAGTACACATAACAGAAGTGAAACTTTCAAGGCAGACAAAGAAAGAGGGAGAGACCCGAGAGAGAATGAGAGAAAGAATATACATTGTGTAAAATAAGTACCCGGAATTTATAATTTAAACTCTCCCGGGAATACCTGACACTTCAAATTTGGTTTTTTCATGTTGGTACACATGTCCTTGAATGCACAAGCCTTATTAGAACGGGATTTATTACTTAGTGTGTTTTATTCTGCAGTCAAAGTGAGTTGATCTTTTGTTTACTTGGCGAATTTTACTATGGATTTTTGCAAAAAGAGCATCGGAAGGAGGTCTCTGAAGACATGGTTTCCCGAGCTAATACGGACCCTACGTTCATGAAACGCATAATAACTGGTGATGAGACATGGGTCTACGAGTACGATATGCAAACCAGTCAGCAATCGTCTGAATGGCGCTTCGAGAACGTGCCGTATCCAAAAAAACCACGCCAAAGCCTGTCAAAAGTGAAGGTTATGCTCACGGTTTTCTTTGATTACCAAGGCGTGGTGCACTCTGAGTTCCTTCCAGAGGGCCAAACTGTTAATAAGGAATATTATTTATCCGTTTTAAGGCGTTTACGTGAAGCCATTCGCCGTAAACGGCCCGAATTGTGGAAGGACAATTCGTGGATTCTGCACGACGACAACGCGCCATCGCACCGAGCCTTGATTGTACGCGAATACAAGACCAAAAACTTAATAAATACTATCGAACAGCCACCGTATTCGCCAGATCTCGCACCCTGTGACTTTTTTCTCTTCCCAAAACTAAAATTGCTACTTCGGGGAAGGCGTTTTGAGTCGATTGAAGACATTAAAAAAAATTCGCTAAAGGAGCTGTAGGCCATCCCGGCGCCGGCCTACCAGCGGGCCATGGATGACTGGGTTGTACGTTGGAATATTTGTATCGGCTCAAAAGGAGCCTATTTTGAAGGCGATCCAACAAATAATGATGAATAATATGAAAAAATGTGTTTTTTTTTTTAAATTCCGGGTACTTATTTTACACAATGTATATCTAAGTAAATTTACAACATTTGCAGAGAATACAAATAGACAAAATTTACAAAAAACGGTGAAGGGTCGACCGGTATAGGTAAACGCCGGACTACAAACCTTGGCAACAACGCGCACTACTCCGAGCATTTATCACCCGCACAAGCGCAGCGATTCCAGGACTACATTAACGGCACAAATTACCGGAATGCAATACCAATAAATCCGACGCCGGAATGGATAGCACTTTATAGTACGCACAAGCACTAGCCAGGAAACGGAAATAAGTGCCAAAAAGTAGGCACCAAAAAAACGCCAAAAAAATTGGAACCAAAAATCGCCCCAAAAAGTAGGCACCAAAAATATATTTCCTACAAGTTTGCCCCAACAAACAAGCGCCAAAAAGTAGGTAGTGTTCTTTCTCACTAGAAATTAGCAACCACAAGGAAAAACTCAGGAAAAATAGCCTAAAGTGTATCTAAGATATATATACAAGGTATAGCTCTCTCTCTCCTTTTCCTCTACGTTATATCTTTTTTTCTCTCTTGCGGAACGAAAATGCCCAAAACGTTGCATGGCCTTGAAATTTTACTCTCCATTTTCGCTCGTTCATCGACGCCTAAGAAGTTTCACTTCAAAAATAAATAGTCTAAACTTTTCAATATATGGTGAACACTTTCTTTTAACGTCGGCTGTATATATACAAGCCTTCTTGCTCCTCCCCCAACACTTCTGTCCAAGTCAACGCCAATCACAAAGTCATGCATATTTCAATGCAAATTTGCTTAAAATAACTCCACTTCTTGCCGCCATTTATTGTCATATGAAAACATGCAAGTAGACTTATTTGAATACATTTTTGAGCAGATCACTGTTTTTTTATTTAACAGCAAAGCAAGTTTCTCAGAAACTTAATCTATATTACTGCATAAAAACGCAGACCGCGGCGTCACTTGTGCAGCAAACCATTAAAACGCATTTCTATTTCATAATGGCACGAACATCTTTGGCGCGTGTGGCCTCTTACTCATCTTATTAACATCTTCTATTCGCTTTACCACCTCTTACCTGGCGAACTTAGCTAAACCAAAGTGAGCGGCTCATATAAAATTTAATCAAAATGTCGTTTTCGAAAAAATGGCGCAAAGTGGCTGTATTCGTGTGTATCGAGTGGGTAATCCATGTACATATGTATGTGAGTGACTATGCTTTGTTTTTGAAAGTACATGCATACATACATACATTCGCACACACACACTACAAGAGTGCGTAGTGAAACATGAAAATGAAATATGTGCATATGTATGTGTGTTATCTTTTCTTTTTAACTTTCCAATCCATGTATGTTGGTGGGGCTGTTCACTTAACATAGTACCACTACAAATACACAGATTCCATACAGTTGCCATGGGCGCTCCATTTACAGCAGAGCTCCACCATTTTCCATATTTGTTTTTCACTTGTTTCCAATATGCACACCAGGCTACGTTTTCACTTCTTCGCTTTTTCGATTTTTCGCTTTTTCCATTTTCACATTTTTGGAATATTCATTCATTAGATTTTGATTTTGTTTGGTTCCAATTTGCTTTGAATTTTCAACTTCAAGTGTTACCAATAAGGCGCAAGTATGATTTCAGCGGTGCAAGGCAAAATAGACACAATACGAGTAGACTCCACCACATCCTCTTCATCTTCGAGTCAGGCCGAGTCGAGTGGTTGTTTAGTTGGTTGGAATGAGGGTTTGTTTTCCTTGTTGTTATTGCTTTTTAAGAATGCTTTGTGCTTTTGGCATTCATCGTTGATAGTGGATGGGAGTGGAGTGCATATCCATGACATCGTATTTTAATTTAATTTTAAATGAAAAGTCATAGGAAAAAATGCCAACATAAAAGATAATGTTTTCTTCTCTACCAATTTTATGAATATTTTTTGTGTGAGTGGGTGGAATATTATTGTTTTTTGGTTGCTAGAGCAAACTTTTAGAAATGGATTACATTTATGCCGTTTGTCTATTCCATGAGAGGTTATTTGTAACGAGGCGTTCGGTGCGCAGTTGGTTGGTAGAGATTAAGATTGATCATTTGACTCAAGGGACTAGGGGTTAGGAGTAGTCAGAATTTTCAAAAAAATTGAGTTTTTTGGAATTTTCTTAAAGTATAGTATCTTAAAAATATTGTGTGAAATTTTTAAGTGAATCCGTCAAATATCTTTCGAGTTATTTAACAACTAACAAAGGGCGCTACGCTAAAGCAACTGACTAGCAAAAAAAAAATTATTGAAAATCATCATTTTTTCGGGCTTCTGACTACCTCTAACGCCCCAAAAAATGCAAAGCTTGAAACTTTGTAGAAAATTAATAAAAATTCGGCTACAATTTATCAAATTTTTTTACTGAAGTATGGAGTTTTAGAAAGCTAAATGATGCTGATGAGCTTTGGCATATAAGTGTCCACTAGATCAATAGATTTGTACTTGAAACAAAATGGTTTAAGGAGGAGTAGCAGACAAACTGCTGCTGTGGTATCACAAAGGTGTAAGTATCACAAGTTGGTCTGGAGACCTAGTGTCAATTCTACCTACCTACACAGAAGAGAGTACACTGTATATCACTTTCAGCATTCATATGATTGACGCATTTATTAAATGTAAGTTCCAAGGCGGCTTCTGTCAATGGTGCCCTGACGCGACACCTTCCTAATATAGGAGGGCTCCAGGGAAATCGCAGACCACTATTGCCATTGGTTGCTGACTCTATAATTCTTTGTGCAGCACCTATCTGGGCGGGGACCAAAAAGTCTAACTGGGGTGTCTGTTGTTGCAATCTGCGTACTAGCTAGAAAGATACCTCTGAACCTCTTGGGAAATGAAATCTTTCGTTGTTGAACGACTGCTGAAAATAGGCCGGTGGCAGCAGCGGTGGGATGAGTCACAAAGTGGACATTGGACCTACAAATTCATACCACGTGTTGATGGTTAATGAGAAAACATGGAGACACCGACTATCACCTCTCGCAGTTGCTCAGCGGACATGGCTGGTTTCAGGAATACCTGCACCGTTTTAAGCTGGCAGACAGCACTTTCTGTCCAAACTGCCCGAATACTGACGAAAAGTAGAACACGTCATGTTTTATTGCGACCGCTTCAGAGAGGAACAAGCTATTCTGGAACAAGTTCTGGGTCATCAACCATCCCCCAGCACCCTCATACGAGATATGTGCGCAACCAGCGGTAAGTGGGAGGCAACGCAAACGATTGCAGGTAAGATTATGACGCGACATCGCCATATTGATTGGGAATGCAAAGCGATACAGCAACAGTTGCAGCAACAGAGAAGGCGGACAGTCTCATAACGAACCGACGACAAGTACAGACTTTTGAGTGAAACGCTCATTACAATATCGCACGAAAGACAAGACGGTAGTGAGTTAATATAACACTACTGCAACTTTTCCGTTGGCTCCTTAACTTTGGAACCACCTATAAACACAGTGGGGATAATTGGGACTATCGACGGTGTATAGCCTTCATATGCCTGCAGGAGAGGAATCTGGACGCAGGAACCTGTTGTGTCTTCGAACATAAACGCGGCTGTACCTAGAAATTATACTTTTGTGGGCCCAGTGTAGATTTAGCCGAGGTGGAGGATTGTTATAGTATTAGTGGGAGCGTGCCCCACATATCATTGGTATGACGGCACCTCTGAGATGTTTCTGACATTTTGATTTCAATCTCCTTGCTAAAAAATCAAAAGTTTGATTGACGTACGACGCCTTCTAACAAAAGTTAGAAATCTTCCGATAAGGTGAATAATTTTGCGCCACCCTATACTTCTCATTCTTTGCAGCACTGTAGCTGAGGCAGTCGGTAGAGCATCAAAAGCAGGTATTACCATTCACATATTCACATTTCGATGCTGGCCCAAAGAACCGTCACGCTGCGAGCAGAGGAAGATGCCCACCAAGACTGGTAGTGTCCTCTTAACCAGAAGGAGGAAGCTTGATGTACTCGTTCTGCCGAAGTTAAATGGAGTCACAATCCACCTATCCAGAGAAATCAAATATCTTAGAGTAATCCTCGATAGTAAACTCCTTTGGTAGTCACACGTTGAAACAAATACAACCAAACCACCGACAGCCGTCTGGCAGTGAAAGGGTGTTTTTGGAAAAACGTGGGGTCTTTCTCTTAGCATCAGTGGTCTGGATGACTCTCTCTCGTGGGGGTCAGAAGGAGCTTATCGGGACTACAACGCGCTGTGGTCATCTGTTACACCGGAGCTTTTCCGACTACTTCAGGCCCGGCATTAGATGATCTGGTTAGTCTACCACCACTTGATATTTTCATCCAAGAAGAGGCCTTGAAGGTCATCTGCATGCTGAAATACAATGGGAATTGGTACGGCCTCTGTCCGGCATTGGACGGCAAGAGTAGGCACGGACTTCCATCCAACGATCCTCGCCATATTCCCTGACTCTATGCTATCCAGAGTCGTACTTAACAAGAGATACAGTGTGGTGCTGCCAGAGGCTCAGTTGTAGTGAAACTCTAAAAATGCGCGCCCGGCAAACATTGTTCTCGTATTTTTAAGGACCGAGCACGGTACCGGCTCTGGTGTCCACGTGGAATCAAGCGGGATAAAACTACACTTCGCTCTTGGAATGCATGCATCTGTATTTCAGGCGGAGGTGTATGCTGTTCAAGAAGCGATGTACTTTGTTGTGGAAAACAATTGGAGAGGCAGATCTGTGTGTGTCTGCAGCGACAGCAAACCTGCACTCATGACCTTAGACATCCCTCCAACCACTTTAAGGGTAGTCGAGTACTGCAAATCCAGGTTGAACTATGTATGTCGGAAGACATAATATTCTGATTCTAACATGGGTTCCGGGACACGTGGGTATCACGGGTAACGAGATGTCTGACTCTTTAGTTAGGATGAACTCTGAGGCCAACTTCCTTGGCCCAGAGCCCGTTCTGCCACTCCCTTCTGCAGCTATCAAAGCCAAGGATAGCAAACAGGTTACTTTAACCCATAAGCGAGCCTGTCAGGCTGAGAGAGGATGCAGATGGACAAAACTGATGTTACCTGGCATCCATCGCAGAAGCTAAGAGGACTGTAGGCAGCTGGTTGGACTGATGACAAGCCACTTTCTATGGGCGAATCACATGGAAAAGGTAGGCATCTCAGACAGTGTACTCTGCCCAGCATGTGGAGAGGAGGATGAGACGGCGCACCACTTTCTATGCGTCTGCCTGGCATTCCATCGAATCAGGCTTGAGCTCTTTGACACTGATGTGTTAAGAAGCGAACACCTTGGCTCCTTGGCCACAAGAACAAGATCAAGTCAGATTTCTTCGGAGGTCGAGTAGATTTAAAGAAAATTAAAAAGGGAGCTCGAGCTTAGTAGAATGGACTTAATTGTGTCTGAGTGCGGTACTTGCTATTCTGTCCCGACAAAAAAAAAGGTTAACGTATAAGTGCATGTGCAGACTCACATACATTTAAAAGCATCGTCATTCCCATTAGCAAAAACTCACATGCAATATATGTACGTATGCATGTATGTATAAATTTGTATGCATTTGGCAGTACACGCCACTGATTCACTGCCACCAAGCGATTTAATTTCGTAAATTTCACACCTTCTTTCACAACTCCAAACAGACAAGTTGCAACACACCCAAAAAACAATTATTCACATGCAATCCGCACAACAGGCACGCACACGCTCGCTCAATTGCTCCGAACAACGTTTATAATTTTATTCTTAGAGCAACAACAAAAATGCAGCAAAGGCCAAAAGGCCAAAAGGCTAAGCAGAAAAGACGCGCCCATCGATTGTTGCCGACGGATTAATCATGAAAAATTCATTGCGAGCTCGCTCGGCTCTTTATAGACACGTGCTATTTTACAACAACAATATGACAACAACAACACAATAAATATGTATTTGACTTTGATAAACAAGCCAATAAATGTAAAACAACCACATAATGGAACAACACGACGGTTGTCCTGTCGTGCAGCCTTAGTCGGTCAGTTAGTCAGTGAGTCGATGAGTCAATGAGTAATCTCGCAGCGTGTTGAAACGTCAGCGAGATGCTTTTGTGCAAATGATAATAAGTCAATTTGGCAACTGTGTGGGAGGCCTGCACAGGGTTTCGCGTCCAGCTGTGTCGCCAGACGCCAGAACGACGTTTGAACTGCAAGAGAGCAGCAGCAGCAAATCAATAAGACTCGCGTGGCATGTACTTTGGTGGAGCAGCGAACGAATGCTGATTTAAATGAGTGAATTTGTAGTTACTTTATTAAATTAGCTGGTAGTGGTTGCAAATTAAATTTTTAGTGAATTGTGCCGGCAAATATTTCTAGTGCAGTGACTCCACTAAAAGCGGCCCTTCTCTTCTCCTGAAGGAAGGGCTTCCCTCAACGACGGGACTTCTTCAGCATTGCTTCGAAGACGGCGTCATAAGTAGGACACATTCACTTACTCACCCTGCGTCCAGGGTCACCTGTTTTGAAAAATAAATGCTTAATGCTCCTCAGCATAAGCTTCCATTTCACGCCTCTTTTTTCGGATAATATCCTCAACGAAATTTGCGACGGCATTCCATTTGTTTTTGCTTATCATCCTCGATTATTTCTTCAGGTGTGCATACACCAACAACTCGTTGCTGCTCTGTGTTCCATCTCTCGCCAAGGAGGTGTGATCCGCATCATTGTATGCAGTGTCTCTATAAGTTCAATTTGGTAAGTTTACCTTACCCTTTCGCCACAAATACGTGCGGAAGGACCCGTGTCCGGACAAAAAGTATGTGAGGTAATACTTAACCTCACCGTGCATTTTTTCAACCCACTGTTTTAAATCGGTTATTAGTCTCCCTGTTCATCTACGCTACCTTTTAGAGCTCCATTTTGTTTGCCGAAAAGTGAGCGTTTGAATTCTGATGATGTGGTTAGAAGGATTAGCACTATTTCATCTGCGGCCAGTTTAAAACTGATCCTTTAGCCATGTCTGCACTCACATCATCAGCTGATTTAACTTCCTGTTGGCTTTGTCAATGTTTCGCGCGATTATTACAGCTGCGATCTTGTCTACGTATCCAACTAAAGGGTGATTAAATTTTAAGGGCCGATATTGAATGTGAACCACACATAAACGTCAAGCTTTTTCCTGCATTTCATTTGACATTTTTCAATTTCAGACTAACTCAATTTGACCATGGAAAGATTTATAATCGAGCAAGGCGTTAAAGTTATTCAGGCTTATTCTGAAAACGCGCGTTCAAATCAAAATACATATCGCGCACTTCGAAGAAAATCATCTTCAGTGATGAGGCACTTTTTCACCTCAGTGGATTCGTCAATAAGCAGAATTGCCGCATTTGGGCGAATGATAATCCAAGAGTGATTGCCGAAAAACCAATGCACCCACAAAGAGTGACTCTTTGGTGCGGTTTATGGGCCGGCGGCATCATTGGGCCGTATTTTTTCCAAAATGAGGCCGGTCAGGCCGTTACTGTGAATAGTGTTCGCTATCGTGAGATGATAGTTGATGATAACGAACTTTTTATCGCCCCAACTGGAAGATATGGATGTGGACGATATGTGGTTTCAACAGGACGGTGCCACTTGTCACACAGCTAACGAAACGATGGGTCTTTTGCGCAAAAATTTTGATGGCCGAATAATCTCACGTCGCGGCGATGTCAATTGGCCGTCAAGATCATGTGATTTGACACCGTTGGACTTCTTTCTTTAGGGTTATTTGAAAGAAAAGGTGTACGTCGATAAGCCAGCAACAAGTCAAGAGCTAAAGGATGAGATAATTCGGCACATTAACGGCATAGCACCTCAATTATGCTTCAGCGTCATCGAAAATTTGGACCATCGGATGGAGGTATGCCGCCGAGACCGCGGCGGCCATTTCGCCCATATTTTGTTCCATGCATAACTGAGCCATACCAATATTATCATAATAAAGAGAAATTAGAATAATTTCCTAAAAAAATTGTATTTTATTCAAAACCGACACCGGCCCTTGAAACTTAACCACTCTTTAAAAAAATGAATGTTTGCCTGTATGTCATCGATGAACTCAAAAACTAGCCAATCAATTATTACAAAAATTAGTATATATATGTATTTTCCCACGAAGAAGGTTTATAGAATATGCTCATTGATGTCACTCGCCACCAGGTGGTGCTGCAAAGTAACAACTTCTCCTCCGTTCAACCGATAGTCATAAAAATTAGTATGACCATGTATTTTTACACAGAGGTACCGATTCGCTGCGAATCAAAATCAGTAGCAACGCGCGCCGGGTACAGCTATTAGTAAATATTTCAAATCCGTTTTAAACTTTTTTTGTTTTTCTTATTTTTTTTATTTTATTTCATTTTGTGTTTTTCCATATGACATTTTCCCATAAGCCTTATCCACTTTTAGGCGCACACGCCTATAATGCTCACATGTGGCCAACATAAAATTATTATTCATCGTATATAGCGCACGAACTTGATTTTCGGGTAAGATGTTGCCTGTGAAACTTTACCTTAATATCTTGTCTTTATCCCATCATTAAGTACAAATCCTCGCAGATTGATTTAGCACCGCACATGTTTATGCATATTAAGTAGCTGAACACATACACAACCACACAAAACACATGTGGCTCCTGAAATAGAATGAACATGCGAGTATCTATCGGGTGTTTTTTTTAGCTGAGAAATATCGATATTTGTGGTTTCACAGCCGAGAGTGGCAAACTATATTGGCATTTCTGTTCGGTGAGGTTTGGTAAGTCAACTTGAATCGTTCAACGCCAGAACAGTGCTTTCAAATTGAGGAAACTTAATTTGAAAAAAAAAACAAAAAAATAAATAAATCTTTTTGCAAAGTCTATACAGCACTTCGTTCATTTTGTAAGCCGTTTACATGTCGGCGGAAATCATCGGTTCATATTTCTTTCGAAATGAGGAAGCAGCTGCCTTTACGGTGAATGACACGCGCTATCGAGCCTTGCTGACTGAATTTTTGTATCCAAAAATTAAGCAGTTGAACAACGACTACATTTGGTTCCAATAAGGCGTCATGACGTACCATGCAGTGCGCTTAATATTAGATTTATTGCTATATTCAAGCCACCATTGACGCCTTGCGGTCAGATTTATTGGAAAAAGTAGTAAAAAATTGAATTGATCCAATGGACCATGCAACTCGTAGCCACGGCGGGTATATTCAGGATACATTGGGTTGGCAACTAAGTAATTGCGGATTTCACTCATAGATGACTTCAGTTGAATTTTTAGGTTTGCAGACGTAGTACAAATGTAAAACACATTTTGTTATTTGATAGTTGACAATTTAGCTGTCAATCGTTAAAAAAAGTTTTCTGATCGGTTGCGTAGTTTCGTTTGGCGTTCGTTGAAAAATGGAAAATCAAAAGGAACATTTTCGTCATATTTTGCTTTTTTGTTTCCGCAAAGGGAAATCCGCATCGCAAGCTCATAAAAAGCTATGCGCTGTTTATGGTGACGAGGATGACACTTGACTGGAACCCGCAAGGAAGCAGAGGTGCGGTCGACCAAAAAACACTTGGGGAAGGTCGATGCTGCGCGAACCAGCAGATGCCGCCATTTCATGGGACGGTGCAAAAAAAGCAGCACAGAACTGTGTACGATAGAAGAGTCTTGTCGAGGCCCTATACTCGCGAGGGAAGTGAACAAGGAAATAACTTCCTTCTGGTGATTTTTCACTCAAAAATGAAAAACGCTCTGGTCCTCCAGTTCAGGTTGATGACGCCCTAATCAAAGCAATAAACGATTCGGATCGTCACAGTACGACACGTGAGATTGCAGAGAAACTTCATGCATTGAAAATCACTTAAAACAACTTGGCTATGTTTAAAAACTCGATACATGGATTCCTCACGAACTGAAAGAAACGCATTTAACGCAACGCATTAACAGCCGCGATTTGCTAAAGAAACGTAATGAAAATTATCCATTTTTAAAACGACTGATAACTGGCGATCAAAATGGGGTTTTTACCAAAATATCAAGCGGAAAAGATCGTGGAGCAGGCCAGGTGAACCAACTCAAACAACATCAAAAGCTGATATTCATCAAAAGAAGATTTTGTTATCAGTTTGGTGGGATTACAAATAAACTGTCTCCTTTGAACTCTTACCACCCAACCGAACGACCAAGTCTGATGTCTAGATTGAACAACTAACGAAACTAAACAAAGAAGTTGAAGAAAAGCGGCTCGAATTGACACATCGAAAAAGTATTTTATTCCACCATTACAATGCAAGGCCACACACATTTTTGGCCACTCGGCGAAAATTATTAGAGCTTGGTGGCGATGTTTTGCCACATCCACCATGGAGTTCTGACTTTGCATGAAAAAATTGTCTTTGATTTTCTAAAAAAATCTGCAATTACTTACTTGCCAACCCAATATTTATATACAGGGTTTGATTGAAAAGTAATGAGTCGTATTTTTTTCAAGCAGTTTTATTAAACCTTTTGACTTATACAACTAATATTCTTCAAAATAGGACCCTTGAGTGTCAGTACACCGCTGGAAACATTTTTTAAACTCATCTGCCGGAATCGCGTTCAATTCGGCTGTCACAGTTTTTTTGATCGCCTCGATGGAGTCGAAACGCCTCCCCTTCAGCTTTCTTTTCAGGCGCAGGAACAAGAAGAAGTCCGGAGGGACAGGTCTGGGCTGTAGGGAGGGTGGGGAAGCATCGGAACCCCCATCTTGGCCAATGCAGAGGTGCAGAGGAAGGCGGTGTGCGCCGGCGCATTGTCGTGATGAAGGTCCAATTGTTGACAAAGTCGGGCCGAACCCGGGTGATGCGGTTTTTCAGCCGAAGGAGCACTTCATTGTAAAATGTTCAAAAATTCACGAACCCGGTTCACATCTTCATATGTTTGCGTCGTCGAAGGCCTTTCAGATCGCTGTTCGATGCTGATCGACGTCCTCCCGGTCTTCTTTGAACGACTTGTGCCACCGTTTTACCTGGGCACTGAACAGAGATTGGTCCCCGTAAGCCTCCTTGAGTAGCCCAATGGTTTTGGTACTCGTTTTGTTTAGCTTTACGCAAAATTTGATCGAGCTACGTTGCTCCAACGATCGCTGCATTTTCGCCACTGCAAAATCCTAACACACTTTTAAAACAGCTTTCACGCGCGGAGCGATGTTGACTGCACCGCTGTTGCCAGCGAACTGGGACCGGTTTCTAGTGGAAGGGGAAGGTCCAAAGATCATTTCCCCCACCAGCCGATTCGCTTGATCGCTTGGCAGACGCTCCGCGCGGGAAGGCTCATTACTTTTCAATCAAACCCTGTATAACTATAATTGCCGCGTACACCCTTTTTGGGTGTTTGGCCGAGCTCCTCCTTCTATTTGTGACGAGAGGTGACCGCTATTAGAAATTTATTGTTTTCAATTTTTTTCTTTCACCGAGATTGAAGTCTACATTCTTCCTCAATTTCGAATGGTAGTCGTGCACCAACCCATTCGGGTACGGCGGCCGCCAGGAAATCATAGTCAAAAAATAAATGCCATTAAATTATCTACCAGATTAAAGTAGATGAAAAATATCAGTCCCACATTTCTGTTTTTTTGTAATCATTTTAAGTTCTCAGGCCCTTAAAAAAACACCCCACATATTCATTGTCAATGGCTTTTCCGCACTTTTTCCAGTTTAAAGGTAAATAGAAAATAAAGCAAAAATCAAAATATCTAAACACCGAAAGGGCTTAGCGCGTCAAATGTGTTAATCATTTTGTAATCATAGCCACCGATAATATCCTGCCAAATGGCACATCAACATGAACAACACCAATAACCAATAACCAAAGGCGTACAGCATGAAAAATTGCCTGCAATGGCAATAAAATTACAACAAATACAGCAATAGTATTGTAATAGCAACAACAATTAAGCGCAAATGATAGTCTGCATGCTGGCAAAGTTAATTTATATGCTAATTTTATTAACAACGCAACATAAGCCTACTAACGCTCTGCCACGCACACACACACACACACCCACCCACCCACCCTTCCGGGCAGCATGCGAGCGGGAAGCAAAATAAATCCGACAATCTGACATTGTAAGCCTAAAATCAAACACATTTTGTTATGTGATGACAATAGAGTTAAAGCAATGACAATGCATCTCATACCCGCCCCCACGTGGGCCACAAAGTCCGACAAATATATGCCTTGTACGAGTAAATTAGCCAGCCACACGCACTACCGAAGCCGAAGGGGCTAGCTAGACAAGGGTGTGGCCATTAGCACCACCAACCCGAGCAATTCGGCGAAGTGTCGTTCACCGCCACTGATTTACAATTATTAAAACAATTTATCAAACGAAAGCCAAAGACGAAAGCGGTATTGAGTTCGTAAAACACGAAGTGAGCTTAAGCTGGAAAGTGATACATAGTTGCATGCTGAACGCCTAAAAGTAGACAGTAAATGTGTGCGTGTGTGTGTGTGTGTAGGTGGACACTTGAGCTATTTTAAGTAATTTGAATGCGAAAACCAACCGAGTTACAATAAAGTCAACCAAAGAAAAATGAAAGTGGCCACAAGTGAAACTTACATTTTACGCTCAAATAATCTATTTTGGAGGCATGTGTCCGTCTGCGCCGTCGGTGGTCCTCTTTAATTGTTTTATGTGTTGCTTAGTTTAGCATAGTTTTAGCAGAGATAAGGCACAATTAGCCACCTGTTTGCAGGCAATGTCTCACTTTTATGCGTAAGTGATACTAAAGCAGCAGGCGCAACAACAAAACTAATGAAAATAGCTGCTTAACACAGTTTGAGAGCAAAGTTTTGTCATTGGTTTTAGCCACAAAGTGACAAATGCTTCGAAAAAATTACTTCTCCGATATGTATATAAATATGTGTGTGTGCCGTATATGTACGATTAGGGAAGTAAACATTTTCCATTTCTATGATCTCGGGTTTTTCGGAATCCCGTTACAATCTCGGTACCGATTTCGATATTCATTATATTGCAGGAACTTAAGGGGTTAGGGGTAGTCAGAATTTTCAAAAAATGGGATTTTTTTAAGTATAATGTCTTAAAAATGTTGTGTGAAAATTTGAAGTGAATCCAACAAATACTTTTCGGGTTATTCAACAATTAACAAAGGGCACTCGGGCGCTTTGAAATCGATGGCGAAACTTCAAATGCGTTTTTCTCAAAACTATGTTTTTTGAAATAGTGATAGATTACCCTAAAACGTATACTGCTTTCGAAAAACATGAAAAACTCGTGCCTGATCGAAGGATTTTTTTTAATCTCGATTTTTTTTAAACAATTAATTTTCGGTTTTTTGTCGAAAATCTGAAAAAATGTTCCTAAGGCCGCCATATTGTTAATTCTAAAAACAAAAAAATCTTCGATCAGGCACAAGTTTATCTATTAGTAAAAGTAATTTCTCTTGTTCGATTGATTTCAATTGAATCTCCAAGGACTTGTGATAATCACCCCAAGAGAATTCTGTAGAAACGGGCTCCACCCAAACAGCGATAACTTTAAAATTATAATTTTTTTTGAAATTTTGCTAAAGTCAAGTTGAAACATGGTGTATTAATGGTTTGTTTTTATTTTTGTAAAATAAAGCAATTGACTAGCAAAAAAATATTATTGAAAATCATCATTTTTTCGGGCCTCTGACTACCCCTAGCCCCTTAAAAAAAATCCAAATTTGAGCGCTCCTAAGCTCGCTATAGAAGTCGCCCAGCACCTGAGTTGTTCGAAAAAAAATTTACGTCCGACAGTTAAACATGAGGTGGATCGGTAATGGTTGTATGACCGTTGCTGGCATTGGAAATGTGTGCTCCATTAACGGCAATATGGACCACGAACAGTACTTAACAATTATGAAAGAAAAGTTGGTCCTGAAACCGCTGACAAATTGGAAATTAAGGGCAATATCCAGTACTATCAAGAAAACGATTCCAAGCATACGGCACTTGATAGCTGTCTATGGCTTAGGTACAACTGCCCTCAAGTACTTGAAGCACCTCCACAATCTCCATGCATCATTGTAATTGAACATCTGTGGGCTCATTTGGAAAACCAACTGAAAAACCTTGTTATTAGAAAGAAAGAAAGAGAGACTTGTTACAGAAAAGACCTGGAATATGCCATTAAGGAAGAGTGGGAGAAAGTAGATCCTTTAACATGTAAGAAGCTGGTCGAATCCATGCCAAGAAGACGGAATGCGAATGAGAAGAAATAAAGGCTTGCCGACTAAATATTAATTATATTGCTTTTTCTTAAATATTATTTGCTTTTTTATGTTTTTATTTTCTATGTAGGAATGAGTTGCAGTTTGTTTAGGTTTTTTGTAGTTTTCAAAAATACGCCTGAAGAACGAAAATAAATCTTTTTTACTTATTATTTTTTTATCTTACTATTTATTTTTACTTATTATTTTTAGTTTTAAATCCATATCACTTGGATGTCCGAGTTCTTTATTGAGTCACTGTATATATATTTATTCTTTGTTAAATATTTTGCTTTTTTACTTGGTATTAAGTCAAGAAAATGCTTTCCAAGTCGTCGTAAAGGTGTAATTGAAGCTGGACGACCAAGTTGAGACATATTTGATGAATTATCAGAATATAGAATAGATTTCATAGTTTCATAGAATAGCATACAAAATGCTTTTCTACTTGAAAAAATCGTTACAAACGTTTTGTACTTCCCTAAAAGTTGTTATTTGTACTTCCCTAGAATTTGCTGAATACAAACTATTGGGTATTAAAATAACTAAGGTTGCCAAACTAACGAATATTTTAAAGTACACATTTTTGAAAAGATCTTTATTTGCCCTTTTAAAAAATAAATAATTGGCGCGTACACTTCTGTTAGGTGTTTGGCCGAGCTCCTCCTCCTATTTGTGGTGTGCGTGTTGGTGTTGTTCCACAAATGGAGGGACCTACAGTTTCAAGCCGACTCCGAACGGCAGATATTTTTATGAGGAGCTTTTTCATGGCAGATATACACTCGGAGGCTTGCCATTGCCTGCCGAGGAGCGACCGCTATTAGAAAAATGTTTTTTTATTAATTTTGCTTTCACCCGGATTCGAACCAACGACCTCTCTGTGAATTCCGAACGGTAATCACGCACCTACCCATTCGGCTACGGCGGCCGCCCTTGCCCTTTTACACAGGCGAAAAAGTTGCAGTTGATTCGTTGCATAATAATACGAATGCAATGTTTTTATCTTGCCGACGAGTATACTCGAAATTGTGCGAAAATTTTTCGCTTCCCTCTGACGAATATACTCGACATAAACAGTCAAAGCATTACTAATACTTTAGCGCGCACATATCTGATAAAGTAGATGAATGGAAAACAAATTTTAAAAGTAAACAAATGTATGTATTTGTGGTTGAAGGAAGCCCAGGCATACATATATACACCTGTGTTTAAAGTAAAAGTAGCGCGACGAACTACCTAGTTTTAAGTATTTTTTTATATTTTTTTTATATATTTATGAAAGTATAGTGCATTCTACAACAAATTCCATAAAAATTTAACAAATTTCAATAAACAGTAGTCAAAATTTCAAACTTTTTAATTAGTAGCTTTAGAAAATTTTGAGATATGCAGTTTTGTAGCCCATTGAAACAGAAATTTGAGAAAGGCGAGCACTAAGGAGCACCGAGAAATTGGTAACTCCTGACACACTCAGGCTAAAACACCTATAGCTTTAAAGCTTCGGAAAGTAAAAGGGTAGATAGTTAAGGAGGAAACGAGGAAAGGAGAGTAACAGAAGTAACAGAAAGAAAGAAACAGAGACAGATATAGCTAGACCTTTTAGAATTTTTCAGATTCTTTGGAATCACAATCAGAAAGTATCATCCAGTTCGAGAGAAAGAATTTCACTCATTCTCATGACATCGGAATCCGAAATTCGTTGCCTTGCTTTAGAGAAGCTCATAGAGAAGATGCTAAATGACATTTAATTTATTTCATTCAATTTTTCCATAACTTTGCAAATTTCAAGTGGCTCAAAAGCTGAGAATTTTCTTCAATATAAAGTAAATGTTCGCAAGGTTTTTATGTGCAAGATTTTCTTTTTTTCGCGTGTAATCTCGGCAAAATGCTTCCACGCACTTTTAAACAATACTCTGGACAGACAGCTGATGCCCGTGCGTCGGCTGCGAGAGCGGTCTGAAGTTCGTTACACATCGAGTGCCGGACCCTGTGAGAGTACCAATAATCCCTGAATCTTCGGGACTTAAACAATACTGGGATCCCGGCATTGACATCCCTAGTGTGGATGCGTGTGTGTTTGTGTGTGGCGAACTTCTTTTCTCGACCCATTAATATCCTTTGTCAGATTAAAATGTTGGCACACGTACGCCTCACACACACACACCCACCCATACTTATGCACACTCACTGCGTTGGCAGGAAGCACAAAATTTAATGAAGCAGTAAATTCGATTGTCGCACAACAGAAACAAAATGCAAAAACTCACCCTTGGCTTCTTAGCACACCCGCTGCCCATCTGGCCAAGGATAATGCTTTTGCACCGGCTTGCTTTGGGTCCGGCTCATGCGAAGTTAGCTGTGCTGTGTACCACCAACTATGCTGGCATACCAAAAGTGACTGTCAGACCCATTGTAACTTCTGATATGTGCGGCCAACGCATGAGAGAGAAAAGGCAGTCAGCCGTTGCCAAGTCAAAAAAAAAAGTGTATGTTCGGGTGTGTGTGTTTATAGGAATTCATGTGCCATAGCTCCTTTGTGTAGCCACATTTTTATACGTACATATAAAAGCTAGGAAATATATGCGGCAGCCAACAGCTTTTCAGCTTTTAAGTCAGGCCAGCAGCACAAATGTAACTTTATGCATTGCCATAAACTATAGTTCCAGCCCAAAAAACAAAACATCTTCACATTTTTAGGAGAAGAGCTACACCAAACTTAAATTTTAAAGCAAAGGCGAGTCAAACCGGCATGTGAGCACTTATTTCATTGCATTCTGGGAGCCGTGAATTCACCAGACAAATGTTTGAAACCATTTGTATGGAGCTGGTCTCAGAAATAGATATGGCTAATTAAAGGCATCTAGCGGATATACAACTTTTAGCTCAACTTTCAGCTAAAAATGGCAAACAGAAAATCAATTTAACGCCGAAAAGATGTGGCAGCCCGATTAGAAGTAAGAATGCCCAGCAAGCGTCAAAAAGTTACTGCTTCAACTTTTGAGAAATTTGAAATTCGCAAGTACCCAATGTAAATAGAGCTCTTTTCTAGTTCATAGAACGTATGCTAATCGGGCGGACGATACACGCAGATTTGGGTGAAACATCCATTAAGAAATTTCTGATCAGGGATACACTACAGGGTGTGGTAATCTCTCCACTTCTGTGGAACCTGACCGGCAATAATCTTCTTCAGGAACTTCAAAAAATGGGAGGTAGGATAATTTTTGTATGTCGATGATATTGTAATAGCAATCTCGGGCAAACACCTTCCAACACTGTGGCATCCAAGCTCTAAACAGTCTATCACTTTGGTGTAAAAGTCGAGGACTAGAAGTAAATCCAGAAAAATCGGAATTGATACTGTTCAACAGAAAACATAAAACACCTGCTCTTAGCGCATATTCCCAGGAAGCAAACCACTTAGAGTAATAGAAAGGGCAAAATATCTAAGACTTGTATTAGATAGGAAGCTAAATTGAGAGTAAAGACTTACATCTATTTTTATAACCGGTGCAATGTCAACCACACCATCGAAAACACTGCATGCGATATTAAACTTCCTTCCGGTAGACCTGTAGGTCTACCTGGATGGCACAATGGAGCTTCCCGGACAGATGGACTATACAGTCCCGCCTATACTTACCATTACAACGCTCATGACCCTCCTACCCTCAAGAAAGAGTGGGAACGGGACGAGGTAAGACAGGGCGAGCCCATCTATGTATACACAGATGGCTCAAAGCTCGAGAGCAGGGTGAACGGAGATGTATATTCCGAGCATCTGGGGGTCTTCTTCAGTTTTCGGCTTCCCGACTACTGTAGTGTCTTTCAGGCTGAACTGATGGCAATAATGAAAGCTGCGACACTGGTACAGTATGATGCGATATCTGGAAATGACATCTACATTTTCACTGACAGCCAAGCGGCGGTAAAATCCCTCACAAAACAGTCGATAACCTGCAAGGTAGCCATGAAATGCCGGGAATCTCTTAACGAAATGGCTGAATCATTTCACCTAAAGGTCACATGGGTTCCTGGCTATTGTGGCATTGAGGGTAACTGCAGAGCCGATGAACTAGCGAAAATCGGTACCAAATTAACTGATGAGTACATAGACAGAGATATGGGTATACCCTTGCAAACATGTAGTCTACGTATCCGCGAGGAAATTGTAAGAATAGCGAGTGAAAGATGGCGTAATGAAGCCACTTGCAAAATCGCCTGATAGACGTGGCCGACTCTCAATGCTAAACGCACGGAACTTCTATTAAGAAGAGATAAGCACAGTCTTAGCACACTGATTTCAGTTATTACGAGGCACTGCCTAATGGTAGGCACGCCAGAGAATGGGTATGCAAACACATGACTGCTGCAAAAGTTGTCTAGACGAGGAAGATGAAGACACGATCCCGCACCTTCTGTGTCACTCTCCTGCTCTATCCAGACGTAGACTTGCTATTTTGGGTAGACAATCCTTTAATGAACTGGAAGATCTAGGCTCTGTCGGAATTAAGGAAATTGAAAACTACACCCTGGTTTTAGGAGGGATAAGTGCAAATTCCCCACGCGGCATCACAATGGCCCTTGAGCCTGAGTGTGGCCCACACTGGACAGCCCTTAACCTAACCTAACCTGTACCTAATGATTTTCCAGAGAGAGTACTGTGGAACATGTACCGAGCTGGTGTGTCTTTCAGCCAGAGCCGAAAATATACAGAGCGCTTATAATAATAGCACAGGGACTTATTGACAAGTTTTGGCAACGTATTTTTTGCTCAGTTCACTTTAATTTTTTTTTATCAAAACAAAGCTCTTTCTCCTACAAAAAACATACATAAAAACAATGCTACAAAAACCGTATTTAAATCCAAGTTTCAAATTATGTGCAAATTTAAAAAAAAAATTAAAAAAATGTATTGAAATTGGGAACTATATAATCAGAATTTGTAGAAAAACTTTTAGTATGCAGGGTTATAGGCCATGCAATTTCGAAATAATAAAATGCAAGTGTAAAGTGGCTTAAAAATCGCTTTGACTTTTTACAACTTTTTTGCTGACGCTGTCGGATGTTTTCTTCCACATAGAAACATGGAAGGAAACCTCTAATGCAAACAAAATTCAGCTGTTTGACTTAACCTCGTTGCAGTGGAAACGCTTGATATTTCTCATAAACTATATATGTAAGTTAAATATTTATTTAGTGGTAGTAGTATTTATTCCGAAACTAGGAAAAAACGAATATTCCGTAGCAAAAAATTTTAGACCAATCAAGTTGACATCGTTCGTGTTGAAAAGTCTCGAACGATTGGTGGAGAAACATATTCGAGTGGGGGTATTGGTATTTGGTAAAGATTCCAGTTAAAAAGTTTGAAATTTTGATCAACATTTTTTTAGTTTAAGCAAAGTTTGAAACTTCGATTTACTCAACTTTTGTAGGAAAATGATCTGAATTTTCATGAAAAAAAATTACAATTATATAAACTTTTGAATAAATGCCTGCACCAAGATGAATCTATTAAAGGTGGTGTTACTAAATCAGCTGAAATGATTTTTTCCCCTGCGTCCAGGTAGCTGTCAGCACAGAATGAAAAAAGGCGAATTCATTATTTGTTTTATAGTTTCCCAATACTTTGCTTTGGCAATCAAACGTACAAAGCATTGTTGTTGGTCTAGCGCCACCACATTTAATAAATGCGCCTTGGTCTGTACTATAGCTATTTAACGCACTATATAAGAAGATCGTTTGAAAAGTGCACGCAAAGTCAAAGACATGGCGCTACTGGCGCGTATCGAGGTTATATTTAATTAGTAGTATCTCTTGGATGAACGCGTGCCAAGTTTCAGTCAGATCGGTATATTTCTTTGTGTTTTGGCATTCGTTTGAATTTTGCTTTTCCATCACGACAAGGCACCAACTCACGGCTCAGCAGTTGTGGTCACAAAATTAATGGAAATAGAGTTTCAACTCGTTTCACATCCCCTCTATTGGCCGGACTTCGCTTCGTCAGATCACTCGAACTACTATTTGTTCTCCGATTCGAAGAAATGGCTGGCGTGAAAAACAATCTACTCCAACGAGGAGGTGACTGCAAACTCGAGTGGCTATTTTGCAAACTTGGCCGAATCCTATTATGCGGAAGGGATCAACAGATTAGAACAGCGTTAGACGCAGTGTATACATATAAAGGGAGACTATGGGGAAAAATAAAAAAAAGCTTTACCACAAACAATTAAGCAATTTTTATTTGTGCACGAACTTTTCAAACGAGCCTCATACATGCGTACATACATTTCCACATATAATTATTTCTATTGAATTTTGTAGTTATTTCATTGGTCATACTAGAATATGCAAAAACATAAAAAAATTCGAAATCATACCTAAATGGAATCTGTACAAATATCTGTCCATGACCAAACGTGTAGAACAAATGTGCGGTCTAATGCAACAAGCCCCACAACTACATATTGAACATCTACGCAATGTCATGTCCAACACGCCGGCAATGTCACCAACAGAGCCACAAAATCATTGACAAATTATTGCCTTGAAATCTACATACAAATACTTCAAATACGCGTCAGTTCAATGCTGATGACCAAAAGATTCAAAAACAAAAACTACCCAAATAATAGCAGAGCAAAGAAGCTAACAATACTGCCAATAGCATCAATTCAATTTAGACAACAATAATAACAATAACAACTATTATTCTAAACCATTACAGCTGCTATCGAGTGCAACCGCAATCAACTACGACATTTGTTCGCTCAAAACCGCAACATTTGGAAAATGCAACGCTGTCAACGCTGCTTTCAAATGGCGACAAATAAAGTTGTGCGAGGTTTTTCTCGTCCATCGGTATATGCATGTACAGTCCGGTTCACTGGATTAGAGGCGTTCATTTTTATGGAAGAAAATGGTTATTAAAGCAACCGTATTTGATTTGGTAACCCAAGGTTTTCTGACAATTTAAGTGAAGACTGTACTTTGCTCGACAATAAACATGCATCAAAATAATATACCATCTATCGGTATTTCGCAGCAGTAAAACTTCAGGAAATTTATTGGTTCACTTGAATAGAGGCACTCAATTTGTCGGCATTATTTGCCCATTAAGGTTGTGAAAAGGGATCGTTTTTTTTAAGAATTCCTTGTGTTTGGTAGAAAACTTCTTAATTCTAATAAAATGGGAAAGCAGAAAGGTTTCAAATGACAAATCGATATCTTGACTTCAGAGTGACTTTCAAATCGCCTATTTGACAAAAATATGGGCCGCCGTCCAAATGTTGTGAATATTTAAGTGATCCATGAGGTGCCTGCTATGGTAAGAACTACAAAGGCAGAACTGCGATGGCTTTAACTCCGAATTAAGCCCGCAAAATGCTTAGGATTGCATCGAATTCCGCCCTTTCAACAGAAAAATTTACAAAATGGCAAATGCGGCAGCCAAAAAATTCAACGTTCGAAGGGCTATTCCAACAGCGACACAACAGAAGCATAAATTAAATTAAAAAATTAAAATAAAAGAAGTTCAAAAAAAAATTAAAAAAAAAAATTCATAAAAAAAAATCCAAAAAAAACACCTTTGAACAAATTTCGCTAAGAACTCCGCCGAAGAGCCGAAATCCTGAAGACCCAAAATCCTGTTGACAGGCCACCCATCTTTTTTTCAAAAGTCCGCCATTTTATTATTTTTCAAAAAAAAATTCCCATTGACACTCCTGCCAGAAGGACAAGCCTACAGAATAATAATCTGTTTACCTTTTGCGTTTCAGATGTCTTGAAGAGCCAAAATCCTATTCACAAGCCACCTATCTTTTTTTTAATCCGTTTACGTTGGTGCCACACTACTACAAAAAAATATGTATTATAAAAAAAAACAGTTTTTGTATACTATTTGATGTCAACAATAACATACTACAAAATCAAAACGATCGAATTTTATTTTCTAAAACAAAAATTCCTAAAAAATATCTAAAAAAAATTTGTATTTGATCAGACTACTACCATAAGGCAGGGGAGCACGTGGCTTGTAGTTGTGTTAGAAATAACGATCCCGGTGAATGAGGAAAAGTAGTATTCAGTGACAAAAATAAGTTCAATCTGGATCAGCCGAATGGATGTAATTAATATTTCCATGACTTAAGAAAGGTGGAAAGCTACTTGACTCGACATCACAGCGGTGAAGTAGGTGATATGATATGGGCATCCATATCGTTTTATGACGCGTTCGAATTGAAAATTGTAGACTACAAAATGACAGGAAACAGCTGTAAAGCTCTGCTGGAATCTTCTTTTCCCGGTATCCTTGAAACACTTGGGCCTATTACTTGGATACTCTAACAGAATAATGCACCTGTGCACACTTGAAGTGCAGTCAAACATGGATTGCGTCCCAAAACGTTGAAATTTTAGCAAGACCGCCGTATTCCCCAGATCCAAACCTTATTGAAAATCTAAGGGGATGGCTTGCTCGTACGAGAATGGACAACAATTTGAAGACAAAAATGCTTTAATTCGTATCATTAAAACGGCCTGGTCTGAAATTTCTTTAGGCTATCTGGAGAATTTGTGCAAATCCCTTCATCAACGTATTTACGAAGTACTCGCATGTAATGCTTAAACAAGCCGGCAGTACCAACTATTAACACTTTGGGGACGGAGCCGCTCGAAGCGCGAGCGTCGCTGAGGACGAGAGGTATGGGAGTGCGCAGTAAAGAAAATAAATACGTTAAACGTTAAGAAAACGAAGGCTTTATTTAACACAAGCAAGATTTTTCATAAAATCACAAACGGATTTTACTTCTACTTGATGAAGAAATACCGTCATCTTCCGTCTTATCAGATTCAAAGTAATATTCGTCAGAACTGTCACTATCTAACGTATCACCTCTAGATCGCTTAGACATCGTGCATAGGTTTATAAAAGAATTATAAAAGATATAAAAAGCCTGTTGGATCCTCTGGCATTGAAATTCGTTCTGACTCTACCGTCGTCTCATATCGTAAGCTTACATTAGAAGGAAGGTAAGACTCCATCGCTAATGGCCCCTAATGTCTTTGAATGAAAGCGTGACTCTTTAAATATACCTATGCATATCTTATAGCTCAGAACGACAGACGTCGCCAGCCTTACAACTATGAACTAATTTGGGCGCCTATATTCCGACACTCGTCCCCAAAGGGTTAGGCTTTAAATAATAAATGAAAAAAATTAAAAACAAATTTCTATATTTATTTCTAATCCATTCTATTTGATTATTGCCTCTATTCAAGTGAACCACTAAATCAGGCATACAACTGCAGAAGTGTTACCTCTGCCAATACCGTTTGATGGAATAATATTTTAATGCACGTTTATTTTCAGTAGTACAATAGTTAGTACAGTCTTCACTTGAATTAACGGAAAACCTTGAACAACCAGATCAAATACCTACCTGCCTGCTCTACTAACAATTTTCTTCCATAAAAACTATTGCCTCTAATCAAGTGAACCGGAATGTCTATATGAGCATATGAATGTGTAGATATGTATGCATGCTTATCTAGTTTTGCCAACTCACCTGCACTCTCGATTCGGTCAAGCCGATGCGCATCGCAATTTCCTCACGCATGAAAATGTCCGGATAGTGCGTTTTCGAGAAACAGCGCTCCAGCTCATTGAGTTGGGCGGGCGTGAAGCGCGTCCGATGTCGCTTCTGCTTGTTGTTTTTATCCGAATTCTGCAAGAGATAGAAACGCTGTTGAACGTAAGCCATTTTCCATATAATCAGTGGGGCAATAACATTCAATGAGCTAAGTAAATAATCTTCTTTTACTCTAAATCTTTTACTCTAAACTATTGATAAAATTAGGTAAATTATTCATTTAAAATATTGTCATAAAAATTATAAGAATTTTGGGTGCACGCATGCTTATATGGGAAGACGGAATTTCCAATAGAGAAATAAGTTGATTGAAAAAATTAAGTATTTGTTCAACGGCAAATGGGAGAATTTGTGTTTACTAGAAAACTTAGCAGTATTTGAATTTTTCTAAACCAAGCGTAACTAAAGAACTCAGTGTGCTAATTAAGTTACGGTTATATTGTATATATCCCCTATAAATGATAATAAAGAACTCTTCTAAGTTCAAAAAATAGTTTTCTGACACTAATCGAAGATTATTATGAAGAATTTTTTACGTTCGTCTCTACAATACCGGAGCGGCACTGCTTTAAATGTGGCCTTACGCCGTCACTTCAGCAGCTTTCTCATTAATAATTTTGCAACTGTAATATGAGAATTCGAACCAAAAAGAAATCTTTATTTACTATATAAAGCCATATCCTACAGACGAAACAGGTTTGGGGTATCTCTCAGAGGTATTGTTTACAGGCGTGTCATAACTACAGCACAGGGACTTGTTGGTAATTTATTTATTTTTTATTTTTTAATAATTTTTTTTTTTTATAAAAATATAATAAATACTCCTTCAAAACCCATATACATTAATCCACAGTTCAAACTTTTTGTAAATTTAAAGAAACAATTAAAAAAAGAATCATAAAATTTTGAAACACTTTAGGCTAATTTCAGGCTAGCACCTAGTGTTTTCCAAACTGAGGCAGCCACAATCAAAACAGCAGTTGATTTTTAGGAAGAAGGTGATTTTAAGGAGATAAGTAAAAATTTACTCCCACATCCAAGTAGCAATTATGGTCCTAGAATAGTTGTTGCTGCACTCGAAATTAGTCGTTGAAACTCTGATTTCTCTCTCGACCGCATCGGATTACTTCAAAACTAATCTCATTTGGGTTTCTGGTCACAGGGGCATTGCCAGAAATTGCTGAGCGCATGAGTTAACTAGACGAGGGACTAACGAACTAAGTTTCCCGCGTATTGAAAGAATTTGAGTTTCCTAGAAAACCTGTTATCAGCTGCTGGAAAGGTGCGTTTCGCATCCACTTAGTGAGTGATGGACAAGAACACCAATTTGCATTAGCCTATGTCCGGTATGGAAATGTGCTGTGCGCGACACTAAGTACCTATTTACGTGCCCCTTAAGCGCACACACCCAACACCTTTCTCCCTTTGGTACCAACCCGCCGAAACAGCATGTTTCTTGGGCGTGTCATGTGGGCCTACTGTTAGATGAATCAACGACGGTGGCTTCGCCATACCTGGCAGGGCTTTATAAATTGCTACAAGAATAACAACACCTATTAGCATCGTGGCGACATCGTTCTAACCGCCATTGGATCGGGGGCGCTCGAAGAAATTCCTAAGACTAACAAAAACGCACCTCTTGAATTTCGCAGGTGTGCTTTCCGCACATTATCCATTTCAAGTCCTGTTTACAACTGCTATCTGGAGAATGAGGAGGAATCATCCCAAAACCTTCTTCTCAGCTGTAAATTGGAGTATCTGAGCTCTCACTTCTTTTATTTGGAAGGTGAATTTAAAGTTCAACGAAATTAGTAAACATTTGGGTGAGTTCTGTTTCCGATCGGCATAAAAGGTCAATAGTTTTGAGAATAGCTCATTTAAGGTTTTTTGTTATAAAATTATAAAACTTTTTTTCCATATCTTTAATATGCAGAATCTACATCAGCGATCTTACAAACTAACATTTTTTTATTCTTCTTTTCCTCTGCTCGATTTTGCGGGCGTTTGAAAACTGGGGAAAAAGTGGCTTAATCGCTTAGCAACCCTAATTAATTCCACCTTAAGTCTAAACTAAATTTTTTTAAAGACCGCATTAGCTAACTTTTAAATATTCACACCGGAGTTTCACAAGCTTTTTGAAGTAAAATATGGTTATCGACGATATGAAGTAAGTTTAGTTGGCAAAAGTGCCGATTTTTCTCTCTAAATGATTTCCAGTCAAGTGATCCAAGTATTTTGGGTATTATTATAAAATTTGGTTTATTTGTAGGTTTAAGTTAAATAAAACTGAAATGAAGAAATTCAAAAACAAAAAAAAAAAATAAGTTTTGGAACTATTTGAGTTCATGTTGAAAATTCAGCGCTTCACTAGACCAGTATTTTACTCTGATTTCTGTACGTCTTTTAATATAACTCAAAAATGGGGATCCCATTATGAAACTTGCAGGGACTTGTTGAGCAAAGTCTCAGCTATTTATAAAAAAATAAGAAAAAAAAGCTGGGAGAGAATGTTTTTCAAAACTGACATACAAAAAAATTGAAAAATGTTAAAAAAAATTTAATTTTTTAAATCTTTAAATGAACCGAAAATATTTAATTAGAAAAAAATATATGCCAACATTTTCAATATTGAACAAAAAAAAACTCTGATACTGGGTGTTTTTTTTTCAAAATGTGCAAAACAAAAGATAATTTGTCAAAAATTATGAACTAAAAGATATAATTTTTAAAAATTTTATTTTATACTAAAAGAATATTTAAATCTTCAAACGAATAGAAGATATTTCTGAGGGTGAATGTTGCTCCAAATTGACACGGAAGAAAAATTCCAAAACAGTTTAATATTTTAAAAAGAATATTTTATCTTAAAAAATTCAAAAACATCACATCTTCAAATATTGCAAAAAAAAATTGCAAAAAATTTGCAATATTGAACTAAAAAAAACTCTGATACTGGGTTTTTTTTTCAAAATGTGCAAAACAAAAGATAATTTGTCAAAAATTATGAACCAAAAATTATAATTTTTAAAAAGTTTATTTTATAAGGTATTTCTGTGGCTGGATGTTTTTCCAAATTGATATGGAAGAAAAATTTCAAATATGTTTGAACAAAACAGTTTAATATTTTAAAAAGAATATTTTATTTTAAAAAATTCAAAAACATCAAATCTTCAAATATTAAAAAAAATTGCCAAAAATGTCCAATATTGAACTAAAAACATATACCTGATGGTGGATGTTTTTGTTTTTTTTAATTTGCAAAACAAAAGACAATATGCTAAAATTATGAACAAAAAACCAAATTTTTATGACATAAAAAAATTCCAAAAAGTTTTGCACAAAACAATTAAATTTTTTAAAAAGTATATTTATGTAAAAAAAATTAAAATTGACTTCTTTTTTATTTAATTATACAAAAAATTGCCTAAAATTTTCAATATTAAATAAAAAGTTATACGCTGGGAGTGGGTTTTTTTTTTAATTTGCATACTAAAAAATTATTAATCTAAACTTATGAAGAAAAAAATATAATTTTTAAAAAGTGCATTTCATCTTTAAAAAATAAAAAAAGAATTGTTTGAATTTTCAAACAAATAGAAGATGTTTCACCTTAAAAATATTACACCATAGTTTTCAACTTTGAATAAATTTCAAAATTATAAACTTTTATTAAAAAAAAAACTATTTTTATTTGAAAAAAAAACAATATTTTTTTTAAATTATATTTTACTAAAAAAATTTTTTTGAAAATTCTAACGAACAGAAGATATTTCACTTTAAAAAATACTTTAGCAAACTTTTCGACCTTCAATAAATCTCAAAATTATAAAATTTGTATAAAAAAAACTTATGTTTTCTTTATTTTTATTTTTTATTCAAAAAAATTGATTTTGTATTAAAAAATTAGAAAAAATTACTTTCTTAAAATAATTTGCTTCAAACTTCAAACGCTTTATTTCCCTTTAAAAAATACCTTACCAAAATTTTCGACATTCAATAAATCTCAAAATTATAAAATTTTATTTTAGAAAAAATGTATTTTTATTACAAAAAATTATTTTCTTAAAAAAAACTGCTTGAAACTTCAAACAAATTGTAAATAATTTCCTTTAAAAAACACCATATCAAAATTTTAGAGGTTAAATAACTCTCAAAATTATAAAATATTATTAAAAAAAAAATTATTTTTATTAAAAAAAAAAAAATTATTATTATTTTAAATTTTATATTATTAAAAAAGATTGTTCGAAAATTCTAAAAGAAGATATTTGACTTTAAAAAATAGCAAAATTTTCGACATTCAGAAAATCTCCAAATTATACAATTTTTATAAAAACAAAAATATTTGTATTATGTTACTATATCAAAATTTTCGAGGCTAAATAAAACTCAAAATTTCTTGTTTGAAATAATATTTATTCTTATTAAAAAAAAAGTATTTTATTAAAACGAATTCAAACGAATTGAAGATATTTCACTTAAAAAAAACTTTATCAAAAGTTTCGACACTCAATACGTCTCAAAAACATAAAATTTTATTTAAAAAAAAATTTATTTTTGTTTAAAAAAAAAGTATTTTCTGAAACAAAAAATTGCTTGAAACTTCAAAAGAACAGAAAATATTTCCCTTTAAAAATCACTTTACCAAAATTTTCGATATAAAACAAATCTCAAATTTAATAAATTTTATTTATTTATTTATTATTTTTATTTTTCAAATTTTTTAGTTAATTTCTTATTATAATAAAGCCTACAAATAAATTCAGCCAACTTTAAAAATAATTAAGGGCAATGTACAAAGTACTTAGATCACTTGAATTGTTTAAATATTTCCTATCTGAGAGGTCGCTACCGCTTTATGCAGCCTCCGAACGACAGAAGAAATTTTCTGCTAACTCTGGAAAATGAGTTACTATGAAGCCAAATTATACTAGAATTCATTTAAATGAAATTTATTATGAATTATAAAGAAGTTAATTTGAAATCAGTCATTACAAAAAAGAAAAATCTGTAATTTCTTCATAATCATTTTCGGCGACAAAATCTTCAACAAAGTCCAAATTCTCTACACAAATAAATCAATAAAATACATATATTTAATAATCACATTTCATATACAATTCTACTATACTATATATAGCATACATACATAGAACAATACATAGAAGAGAAATACACTTACTTTTCAATTTTTATTTGATTTTCATTTGTATGAATGAAGGAAGTCAAATTTTCATTTTTGCGCGCATTTTGCATTCATTTACCAATTAACATTCGCAATATTTTCATAAATACATATGTATGTATGTATGTACATGGAAATGTTTGGCAAACGGATAAGGAAATTTTATGTTTTCGAAATTAATACAGAAATGTCCGATTTGGTTATTCAACGGCAAGAAAATGCAAAGAAAAGAAAAGAAAAAACATTGAGGTTATGAATTAACAAACATTCAGTTTTTAGGGGAAAAATATGCACGAAATTGATAAAATGCAAAAGGGATGAGTGTTGCTTGATTGGTGTCGCAGTATTGATTCAATCGTAAGATTTTTTTTTTTTTTTTTTTGGTTTTTTTTTTGATGATTCGTGCGCGCGTTTTGCTTGCTTTGTCTATGACTTTGACTTTCATTTCATTGCTTGTTGCATGCTCACCTGATCCTGCTGTTGCATGTTATTGTTATTCGTGTTATTGTTGTTATTATTGTGATGCGGATTAGTATCGCAAAGGCCGCCAGTGACATGCAACCGGGCCGCACCGCCACCACTGCCGTTCAACACCGCGTCTGCCGGATTTTGCGCGTTTGGTGGCAATTGGCCAAAACTATTGACGCCAGCGTGCAGAGCCGTGATTGCGGCTTTTGGTAGGTCACAATCTTTGGGACCTGAAAAACAAGGTGAAAGAAGTAACTAAATTAAATATTTTCATCGCTAACCATACTTATATGTATCCACTATTTGTGGAAGTTTGAGAAGTTAACCTTAAGCAATAAAAAAATATTCCAAATTTGAAATCATGAAAAGTTTGCACTTTCTTGCTTAAAGACAAAAATTGTCCATAGTTAGTTTGCATATTTTCTAACTAAGTTATTAAATGAAACTCGTTCCTCCTTCTATAGTCGCTTCTTAACAAAAAAACAAGAAAACACCGCGATTGCGCCTAATAGGTATACCCTAGTGGAGCGACTTCCGTTGTGTGTTTTGTGCATGACCACCATTCGATTGGTCAACAAAAGTACACAATTGTAGGTTACTGTAGTGAATGTGACACAATATTTCGGAATAAGTAGCACAAAAATAAAAAATAAATAAAATCAATTATGATAATAATTAATAAGATTGTAAGCCATACAAATAGCAAAAAATGTGCCGCCTGTATTTAACACTATCAGATATATAAATATTTGAATAACGCGTCCCCTAAAGAGGGTTATCACTTTCGTTAAATCTAAATTTTTTGACGTGATAACGCCTTATAATTTGATGTAGTCGTTGCGCATCCGGCGTTACCTTGCTTGAACTGCAAGCGAGAGCGCGGAACGAACGACAAAAAGGCACAATCGACCCCGCGGTCGGCAACGTTCGACATCTGGTTCTCTCCTACTTGAGTGTGCATATATACATATGTATATATGTATATGCGCATTTGTATATAAATTCACATATTTGTATTTTCATATGCCTTCTTCCTGTGTGCATGGTAATGAACCATTTCTCTGTTGAGAATAGGAGATGATAGGAAAAGTAGGAAATGAAAGGGAGTGTTTCGAGTGTAAAGTGTCTTGAAAAAGGCAAATCGATGATGGTGCCTCTTAGTGTTGTTGACTTATTAACGTCTGATGCACAATCGAAATTGAAGATATCTTTCATGAATTTGATAAATGTTTCGTCATTTTTCACGTTTGTGTAAATGTAACTTGACCTATTCCATTGCAATTCCATTTGCCTCCTCCTCTATATCCATACAAAATATCTATCAAACAAATAAAATTAAAATTTTGTTTTGAAAATTGCAACCATTCCATCAATATTTTCTTACGACGTTGTCACGTTAAACTATCGTCAGTAAACCGACCTTGCAGACAGCCTTTTTTTCATCAAAATAAAGTGCACGTTTTTTTTGTAAATCGTGTATGCGCGAATAAAGTGATTTACGAGAGGTTCAATAAGTATCTGTGTTAGAAATGAAGACACCAACAAATTTTTTTCCTATTTTTCTACATAGCCCCATTTTAGAAAGATACACTTCTCCCAACGCTCCGGCAATTTTTTAACCCCTCAAAAAGAAGAATTTGTCAAACTCTCTAAAATACGCCTCTGTCTCGGCGATGACTTCCTCGTTTGAACTACAGCTTTTTCACGCAAACCATTTCTTTATGTTAGGGAACAAGAAAAAGTCGCAGGGAACCAGATCGGGTGAATACGGGGGGTGCGGTAGCAATTCATAACGCAATTCATGCAGTTTGACGGCGACAACTCGGGATGAAAGTTTTGGTGCGTTATCCTGGTGAAGCAGCACCTTCTTGTTCGCCAAATGCGGCCATGTCTCCTTCAATTTTTTTTGTAAAAACGATCCAATAACTCACTGTAGTATTGTCCAGTGATGGTTCTTCCTTTTTCTAAAAAATCCATAAGAGTGACGCCGTTCGTATCCCAAAAAATCGTCGCCATTACCTTTCCGGCTGATGAGACTGCCTTCATCTTCTGTGGAGCAGATTCACCGGGAGAACTCCATTGTTTTCATTGTTGCTTAGTTTCTGGTGTGTAATGATGAATCCAAATTTCATCAACGGTGACAACTCGACGCCAAAATTCCTTCGGATCTCGCTTAAATTGCTGTGTTGAAGTCAACAACCGCATCCGTTTGTTGTCCACCGTAAGCAATAGCGGCACCTATCAGGCTGACAATTTTTTCATCGCCAAACTTATCATGTAAAATATTCATTGCTGTTCCGGTCGATACATCTATGGCCTCTGTTACTTCGCGCACCTTCTTTCGTCGACCAGCGAGAATCATGTCGTGGACTTTTTAAATGATTTTCTCGCCAACCAAGTCGACCGGGCATCCTGGTCCCTCCTCATCCAAAACGGATGTTCGTGCACGGTTTAATTTCGTCGAACCAATATTTAACTGTGGTCATAGATGGCGAAGCGTCCGCATAGACAGCGTCCAACTTTGCTTTTATCTCCGCGTTTTTTTTTTTTTCATCCAAAAGATACTGCACTTTTTCCATCCTAGCGAAAATCACAAAACACGTCTTACTCGAATAGCTACCAAATCCAA
>JAYXIM010000657.1:0-14823 GCA_037575425.1 Anastrepha fraterculus | reverse complement strand
TAAAAATTGTTCCATCTCGTAATTCCTCCATAATTCACCTCGTCGGCGAAAATAACTTCTTTCCCACCAACCAAACAGGAGATACTCGCTGCAATAAAAGCCCTCAAAAATAGTAGAGCTGCCGGCTATTACCGTCTACCAGCTGAAATCATTAAGGCTTGCCCAGAACAGTCTACAAATCTTCTTCAGCCTATTTCCAATGCAATCTACGACGAAGAAGAGCTCCCCGATGACTGGTTACAAGGTATATGAGTCGACCTGCCGAAGAAATCTGACCTATCGCTCTGCAAAAACTGCAGAGGAATTATGCTGTTATCAGTAGCGCCGAACATCCTGTCTAGCGTACTGTTAAGTCGCATTAAAACCACTATAGACAGCACCCTGGGAAAACAGCAAGCAGATTTCAGACGCAAGCGTTCCTGTGTAGATCAAATTAACACCATACGTCTCATTGCGGAGCAAGTACAAGAGTGTCAGACAACCCTCCAACTAAGCTTTGTAGATTACAGTACAGCTTTTGAATGCGTTTCCCGTAACAGCATACTTATAGGACGCGTTACACGCTCGAAGGATCCCGGCGAAACTAATATCTGTCGCTCGCGCGCACTACAACAACTTTAAATGCAGGCTTTTCAAATGGTAATCTGTCGGAAAGCATTCCCACCAGTGCTGGCGTACTGCAAGGCTGCCCGTTGTCTTTATTATTATTATTTTTTTTTTTTTTATTTATATTGATGACGTACTAAAAAGCTGTATTTAAGAGCAAAGAAGAGGTATTTATTGAACATCTCAAAGATCTTGCCTACGCTGATGATATATGCCTTCTTTCCGTCAAACACACCGACATAAGGGCTAAAAATAAATCAGGAGAAAACGAAAGCCATGAAAATTCGATCCATTAGCAGCCGCCCGTTCCTTTTAAATGGTGATCAAATTGAGATCGTTGACGCAAGAACGTAAATGATGAAATGGGCTTGAAGACAGACCCTGCATTGGAATCGCAAGGTTGGTCGTCCAAAAATATCTTGGAAGAGAACTGTCCAGGAGGAAGTTGAAACGTCAGAAAAAACTTGGAATGAAATCCAGCTTATTGCAAGAAATAGAGTCAGATGGAGGTGTTTTACTGAGGCCCTATACTCCAGTGGGAGAAACAGGAACCGATGATGATGATGAAATATTTATTAAACATTTTTTTTATTTTTTTTGTTTTACTTTTTTTAATGGTTGGAGTAACAGTCTGGCATTCCCCAAGTAGTACTAAAGGGCCGTTCTAATACCATTATGAGCCAGCCAGAGCTGTTGATATCATATCATCAGCAATTTCATTCCCTCTATGTTTCTATGTCCTGGAGCCCAGATTAGTGTAGTGTTACCTGCATACCCAAGAGATTTGATCTCCTCCTTACCAATTCCTGTAATTTCCAGAAGAGAGCTGCAGCATGGTGACGACAACGCATTGATCATGGAAAAAATCTTAATATGTTCCTCGCTCTACCTAAAAAAATTCCAGCAGTGTTTTTAGAAGTTTTAAGAAAATCGATAAATTCGCTGATTTAGAGAAAACCCTTGCCCCGACCACCAATTCCATCTTGGATCCATCAGTGAAGACAGAGGTATCAGCTTGGATGCAGATTTTCATCTCATTCCAGTCATGCCTACTTGAAAAAATTTCCCGGCGCGAGCCTCAAGCTCCAGTTTGTGAATCAAGAGATCTGTACGAAGTTCAGAGAAATGCGGCATTAACTACCTAAAACTGCTACCATGTCCCTTTAGAGATTGACTCCAGAGGCCAACCTGCGTGCACCTGATTTGCAGCGACCACTTTGCGCAGCGATGGAAATAACGTAAAAGTTGATGGGAAGTGAGTGCAAAACGACATTCAGGGCAGCGCTGGGGCAAGTTCTATATGCTCCTGTGGTACTAATACATGCAGTCCTTTGCACCCTCGCCAGTTTAATGATATTATAGACTTTCCGAAGAGGAATTTTCTTTTTTAAGTTTTTACAAACATTTTTTGTTTTTATTAAATTAAAAATTTTGAAGAGAATTTTTTGAATTTTTATAAATATTGTACTGAGTTTGAAGCTTGCATTATCGTGATCTTTGTTATAGAATGAAATATTTTGATAAAAAAAATATTGAAATTGAAAAGTAAATATGAAAATAGTCAAAACTTTCCAATACGCAGTGCCTTTTTAATAACTTCGAGGGTGTAGTTCACTTGTCATTAATTATAAATTAATTAATGGATGAAGGCTGATTTTGCATTCACATATTTACATTAAGAAGATGACTCAAATATTTCTTTGCTCCAGCATATAAATGCGTATGTGTGTGTGTGTGTAGGTATTTAAGTTAGTACTGCCACTCAACGTTGAATGATCACTAAATCCTTTTACTTCATTTGCTATGCGCGAAAAAATTACCAACGAATACGAACAAATATTCAAAGCACTGTGTTCAGCACACACACGCGCATACGATGTTGTGTATAAAATACATGTCAAGGCACGTACACACAAACAAGCGCACACAGGTGAAACAACAAATTTGACTTGAATGTTTTTTTGTTTTTGTTTTTGTTTTTTATTTTATTTTTTTTTGAATGCGCTGATTCAGGGGCGAAAAAATCCGTTGGAGTGGCACCGTCACTATCGCGTATCGCGCAACACTGAGACGATCAAGTAAATTGAATTTTTCAACAACCTGCCATTCAAAAGATGCCAAAAACAGTAACAAACGAAACGAAACGAAATATTAAATGAATTCACATACAAACAACAACTAGCGAAATAACAGACAGACGGCATTAGTAGCAAAAGCAGCAGCAGCAGCAACAGCAGCAGCGCCAACAGAAACAACTCCAACACTTCGTACGCCGATATAAATATGTATATATGCGCATGTATGTATGTATGTGTATGTGCATGTGTATGTATGTGTGTATGGAATTGTACAAACCCCGATATGCTGTTATAATACATTGACAACACGTGAATGACAGTTGAATGAAGTTGGAAACACCGACAGACAGGTGAAGACTGGACTACTACAGATGCACAAACACACACGCCGCTCTGTGCAATACGTAGTTGGTGGAAGGACAGACGCTTGATGCGTAGTCTAGATGGGTAGTTGGACAAGCAGACATTAAGCGCACACACACATACAAACAAGCACACATATACAGGGGCGGAAAAAGGTAAAGTGCGGCAACCGCCTAACCCCAACATCTTGGCTCATTGTTTCTACCGTTGCTGTTGATGTCGCTGCTGGTATTGATGCTGTTGCAGCCTGCTGAGGCAAAGGATAAAAAAGTAACAAGAAAATCTGGTGCAAACAAATCTTTGAGAATAAAAACAAAAATAAAAATACAAAACATGAGTAGACAAACAGAGGCGAAAAAAGGTAGCAACTCGCACAACAACAACAACAATAACAACATCAGCAATTCAGCATAACGCCATTAACAACAGCAACAACAAAAACCAACAACAAAATACAAACCTAAACCGAAACAGTAATAATCAATAACAACAACAACAACGTAAAAGCAACGAAACGCCAACACCACCAAGGAGTGTAAGGCAGACGGCTGCGCCACCAACAACGTCAAAGTGGTTGCGTCTTTCGAAGACGCAAAGTTGGAATTTTTTAACACGTACATGCGATGCGATCCAATCCGATCCGATGGATGTTATATATACATACATACATACACACACATCAATACAAACACGCGCATACAAATGTATGTAGATACGCCTTTACAAAATTCCACTCCATCCAAAGGCAGCAATGTATGTAGGTATGTATGCATGATTTTAAAATAAATTTTCACAATAACAACGAAAACAAAAAAAGAAATCACACTCCCAACACCTGAATGGCAAAAGTGGCGCGTACGTTTGTATGTATGTAACCTGCATTGCACTGCCTGCCGCCCGAGTAGTCAATTCGACGGTGATGGTGAGGCAGCAGCAGCAGCGACAGTAGCAAATATTGATTTAGTTTGAATTTCATGTTTTCCGACGCTCTATCATCACTTTGCTTTTCATAACATATCGGTTTCTTAACTTTACCACTATTACGAGTACACATTCTGTCATCCTCTTAACTCTTTTCCCGGGTTGTGTAAAATAGTTATATTTTCGGCCTAAGCTGCGACTACTCAATTCAGTCGAACGTGGCCAAATCAAACATTTACAAATCGCTTGTAGATGCGAACTCACGTAAGTGCGAGCGCCTCGGCAGCGTCAAGTCAATGCTGCTTGTGATCGCTAATGCTGCTTGGTCTAAGGCGATTCGGGACATTAACTGATTCGAGCTGTGAGCCAAGTCTGCAGTCATGCCCAACAACGGTGCGTAAGTCAGGCGCGACGAGCAAACAGAACAGTGTTCTTCACTAGAAAGCGAACGCAGGAAGATTAGAAATATAAAATTAAAAAAAGAACGAATATAATGAGTCTCAGGGAACCAGTAGAAACAAGACTAATATTAGAAAGTCTACATAGATCTAAGTAAAAGTCATAAAGAACTAAACAAAGAACTTAAACAAATCTCCATTCGTAAGTGTTTTTCAGGAAAAAATCCCACTAAATTAGGCTGAGGAACTCATTGAATCCAAAACAAAGCTCCTACGATCTTCGTCGATAGTTAAAGATAAAAAATGTGGCAGCCTATAAAGACCAAATGTGTATGCAAACCTCCGAGCGATCTGCTTCCATGAAAATGCTCCTCATAAAAAAGCTTCTCTGTCACGAAAAAGCTTCTCTGCCATTCGGAGGCGTCGTAAAACTGTAGATCCCTCCATTGGCGCAACATCATCAAAACGCATAACAAGAATTAGACAGAGCTTAGCAAGAAAAGATGTGTGCGCCAATTATGGTTTTTATGAGTAGCTTTTTTCATTGCAGAAATACGCTCGGAGGTTTGTTCGTGCCTACCGATCAGTGGCCGCTATTAGAAAAAACTTTCTTTTCTATCCTTTTGCTGTTTCATGCAAGGAGATTCAAACCTGTGACCGGTATCTTTTAGGCCGGGCACATCTATTTCTACCATTTAGTATTTCATGTCCACAACGAGTTTCGAGCTCGGCTCTACAGAATGGAAGTCATGCACCAAGCCATTCGGCTACCGTGGTCACTACAATAAAGCAAAGTAGAAAGGCAATAATGAATTCCTACTTCTCTTTAGTAAAAAAGTGTAGAGACTCTGGCGAACTATTGAAATTTGAATAGGTCGAGCCAAGGCGCACCAAAAGATTTGGTGGCTCCTAAAACCCTCAGCCTAAAAATCCCATTGTGTTTAGAACTCTGGAAAGAGGGTATATAGTCAAGGAGGGATGGAGAAAAGTATAAGAGAGAGAGAGAGAGAGAGATAGGAAAGAATAGAGACAGTGATAGAGATAGAGATAGTTAGTCCTATTAGAATTTTCCAGGTTCTTTGGCAACTCTGTAAATATCCTCCAGTTTTAGAGAAAGTATATTACTCATTCTCACGACTTCGGAACCCAAAACTCGTAGCCTTGCTCTAGCAAAGGCAAAACACTCACAGAGAAAGTGCTCAGTGCTATCCGCCTCGTCCAAGCAAGACAGGCACATCGGGTCTTCAATGATTCCAATGGTGGTCATATACTGACCCCATGGGTTGTGTTCTGTAATAATACCGATCATCAACCGAACGTCTTTCCTTTCAAGTTTTAGTATATTAGAAAGTTTGACAGTTTTCTGTTCGGACTTGTCACAAAACACTTTGCATCGCTCTTTATGTAAATTGCATTCTCTGATCCAATTCATGATTCCTGCGGTACTGATTCCGATTATTGGAGGAACCGCTGATCCACGGTAAGCCGATTCATCGGCAATTTCGTTTCCTTGAACACCGGAGTGTCCTGGAACCCATGTCTTGCGACAGAATTAAGTTTCTTCGTACATTCGTGAACAATCTTTGAGGTTCTTCACGTTCTCCAGGGCCTTCAGTGCAGCCTGACTGTCACTAAAAACTCCAATGTATTTCCTGCCCCATCTCCTCTCGATTATCCATTCGGCTACCTTCAGGATGCTAAACATTTCCTTTTGGAAAATAGTTGCCATTTCCCCCATAGCATATATATATATACTATATATTAGGCCGGGTCGATTTGTGGGGAGGCAAAAAAATCGCCCATTGCTCTGCAGAACGGGCTTGAACGATTGAACGACTGAACGACGTGAACTCCTAACGGATAATGTCCGGTAAGAATACCCACCAAATTCGAGAGCTGCAGCTTTGTTAGCCGTAGGAGTTCCCTCGAGCGTCCCCGATCTATCCGTGGTCAGAAGAATCTCGCGACCTTGCACGTTTGCGCACTAGCCCATCGCTCGCTGAGTTGACTCGAAGCCCATCTTTCCTAGGTCATCGAGACGCACGCCCTAATAGGAGGAGAAGCTCGGCCAAACACTTAACAGAAGTGTACGCGCCTATTAATTCTTTTTTTATATTTATTTAAAATAAGTTAATGATGTGTAAAAAATTCGTGGAGTTTCATTAAATTTTGTTCAAAATAAAAGCTAAATAGTTGCACTCTCAAATTGTCCTCAAATATCGTACGAACCCTGTATGACACTAGCACTTTAGTTCTCAAATATCTGCAGGTCATTTGCGATGACCACTACGATTATCTCCAGATTGATTTTTATTTCTACCTCAATATTCCTCAGCTTCAATAATCAAGAACTCGAATTGCTGTTGTGCCAAAGTATGTAAGTAAATATTGCCGAAAATCGGATATTCACGCGCATCATTACAGTTCCTCTCATTATTATCCTGTATCATACCGCCTAAAGCCCACAAATTCTGAATGTTAATTCAAAAAATTCAAGGTTACTGCCAGTTCAAAGATTTCACTTGCGCTTTTCTTTTGAAGCCTACTGTACATTTTATGTGTATGTGTCAACATAAAAGCAGAGTCTGTACTGCAGAGTTAGGTGCATACCAGTATATTGAAGACCTTCAGATTATCCAGACAGCAAAGCTTTAGTAATCACTCATATTTACATTGTCGTGTAGGTGGAAGAATAGTAAATTGTGCGATTTCCGTTGAAGACACGAGTGCAGTACATTTCGTTTAAGCCAAGCCAAGAAAGGATGTATTTTAAATACGTAGATGTATGTAGTCAGAATTTTCAACTGAAGGGGTTTTCAATAGGGACACAAACATTTTACATTTCAACAGAAGACTTAGTGATTGAGATATCGGGCTGGAATGCAGCCCAGTTATAGTATTCTTATATACAAATATAATTGGCGCTTGCACCCTTTATTGGATGTTTGGCCGAGCTCTTCATTCTTTATGTGGTATGTGTCCGCGTATGAATGGACGCCACCTCCGAATGGCAGATGGTTTTTTATTTTCTTGCAGTAGACTCATCTACCAATATAAGACTCCAATCGCACCCAAACACTTTAATTGCACAAATAATTCTCAATCCGATCAGCTTTAACAGACTGAAGATTTATTTTGTTAAAAGGTTGCATGGGTTTCGTCGGGTAAAAAAGGTCTATTTTCAATATTTTTTTTCTATGTAAAAAATTATTTATCTAATTCAAACTTTTTTCTGTCTTATAGATACATATTTAAAAATCATTTCTGAAATTTTCAAAAAAAAAAAAAAATTAAAACTCCTCCATTGTGACGTCATTTCCCATGACCACTCGAAAAAAAGGTGTTTCCGCGTTGTCAGCCTGACAGGATCATCGAAAATGAAAAAACAAAAATAAGTGTTTTAGTTAAGACCATAAACTCGTGCGGGAACGAAGGAAAGGAAAACAAGGAAAAATTGGAATTTTGGCAGACCTTTTTTCAAAAAAATTGAAAATCTCGGTCAAATTTGCTGGACATTTTGTTTTTTTTTAAATAGTTGTAATTGAAAAACAAAAATTTCATCACGATCGGTTGAGTAGTTTTCGAGAACATTTGACAACCGACTTTGACAACACGGTTCCGAGAAAAACGCGATTAAAGTTTTGATTAGCAATAAAAGTGGCTTGGAGCGCACACCTTCCAAAGGCTGCATCTCCGAAACTATTATTCGGATCCACTTGAAAATTTAGGATAATATTCCTGAGATTTTGTAGAAATTAATAAAAGAAAACAAAAATCGATTTTTGAACCCACGAAAGCCATGTAACCCCTTAATAAAAAACTTTTTTTATTAAATAAAAAATGAAAATTCCTATTTTATTAAATAAAAAAATAATACTTTTAATTATAAAAATAATTTTGGAAAATCAAATATTTAAAATCATATATTTTAAATAAAAAATTTTTTTTGACAAAAAAGTATTTTAGATGAAATATTTTGCATAATCAGAATCCTTTTTTATTAAAAAACAAATTATTTGAAATAAAAAAAGTTTATTGAAAAAAAATATATAAAATACTTTATTTAAAATACTGTTTTTCAAAAACTTTTTTTTTTAACTGAAAATCCCTTTTTATTAAATATAAAAAAAAAATATTTTAAATTAAAAAAATAGTTATTGAAAAACTAATATTTGAAATAAAATATTTTAAGTAAAAAAAAATTTTTATTAAGAGTATTTTTAATTAAATATTTTAAATAATATTTTTTCAGAATCCTTTTTTATTAAACAAAAATTTTAATATTTTATTGTTAAATAAAAAAGTTTTTATATAAAGTTTTTTTATGAAAAAAAATTGCTTTAAATAATTATTTTAAATAAAAAAAGTTTATTGAAAAAAAAAATATTTTAAATAAAAAAGTTTGTTTCAAATAATTTTTTTTTCAATAAACTTTTTTTATTTATAATCATTTTTTTAATGCTTTTTATCATTTTAATAAAAACGTTTTTTGAATAGTGGAAATTTTTAATTTGTATACGGATGATTAATTTTGCGCCTCCTTATTACGTGATGTTGCGAAGACTGATAGTAATTAAGATATTTTTAGGTACTTTAGGTAGTGATATTGATTTTTGAATATAATTTTCTCTACTAACTTTGCTACAAGAACACAAATTTCCAACTTCAAACTGCATTTACAGTGAAAAAATGAAAGTTACCCATTGCTCTTTGAAGCCAACTTCGCATCTTCAAGAAGGCATAATTTTTAATTCAAAACCGTCCTTAGCTCTATTTTTGCCTTCATTTTATATGAAGAGCAACTCTCCGCAATGGCGTGAATTCACCAGATTCGGTTCATTTTTCAGTGGAGCTCTTACGGCAGCGGTGTTTCTGGTATTTCGATCATTGCATTGTCTCACTGGCGCTGTTACATTCAATAGCGAATATCGTGACTCGAATTTAAGTACTATAGCACTTAGCGCCTGCTTAGTGGGATGACGAGCGAATAGCAATCGAAAATCGGGTTAAGCACTCTTCAAGTGGCGACCATGGACTCAGAATTTCGGTCGACATTTTTTCAAGCATTTTCACATCGCCAGAACATAAAAAATTAAAAAATTAAGATAACCATTTGTATTAAAATACGAATTAATTATGTTCCTTTTGCGCAACCCGTTACTTTATTGTATGTGCCCATGCAGGTGCATTAATATGCGCTCATACCTGAAAGTCAATATTGACGTTAGCTAAAGGTTACACTTACAAGCATCAAAACATCAACATAATAAAAATAAAAAAAAAAATAACAGTGTATTGTTTAAAATTTCAAAATAATCTAGTAATTTGTGGCCTTATTGTGTTACATGGATTTTAATATTTTTTTTAGTGTGTTTTCAATTAATTTCACTTTTTGTTTATTTAAAACAGGCAGGTAAGTTGAGAGACTCCTTTTCCTTTTTTTTCATGTTCCCCATTTCGTGTATACGTCGGCATTTCTGCCCTTCCCTTTGATTTTGACTTTCCGTGTGCAATAAAATGAAAATGTGTTAAGCGCTGTGAAGTCTTAAAATCAATGATTTTTATTGTCTTTAAATTGACTTGTTAAAATTTCGGTAGCTTTTGAACTTGGCAGCAGTAGCGGATATTTACGAGTGCCATACGAATCTTTCAGCAAAGTTTTTGTAACATATCCACTTATACATACATACATAGGTATAAATACTTTCAAGTGCATTCTGATTTTTGTTGCATGGGCAAGGTGGCGCACAATTAATCACCTTATTGTAAGATTTATAATTTTCGCAAATGCCATATTTGGCACTTGTGAACTACACAGCTTAATCCCTTCTATCCAAAAACTAATAACTGCAAGGGGAAAAATGAAGAAATGCAAGGCATTTTGCAGCGCTGAAAAGAAAATTTTAATGAAACTTTAAACATGCAAAATGAGTAAAACGTGAGTCGATAAATATAAATTGCTGAAATACAGATACAGTCGACTCTCGTTAATTCAAACCTGCGATATTTCGAACCTCTCATTAATTCAAAGTTATCACGAGCCCCCTACAAAATCTCTTTATATTTCGAATTAGGGCCATACATTTTTATGCACTTGGTAATTCGAACGAAAAAATCATTGCTACAGCAGGTACGATAATTCGAACTCATATGGTCAAACACGCGACAATTCAAATTTGCAAAGTTTCTTGGTGTGTTAGTAAGAACTTTGAATTTTGGGACTCCCCTGAAAATACCTTAACTGTGCATGGCTGCGTGTTACGCATAAAACATAGGCACATTTTGACGCACGTATCCGCACGAATCGCTTCGGAATATCGTTAGTATACAGATTCAAAAATTGTATTAAATATGAGTCTTAAAAAGTATAAATATTTGCCGATTGCTGAAAAGAAGAAAATAATTGAAAAAGTAGAAGGAGGTGAGAAGAAACGCGATGTTGCGAAAGAATTAAAGATTCCTCTCAGTACTCTCTCCATCGTAACAAAGAACAAGGAAAAAGTTACTGCTTCTCAAACTGCTGGAGTACGGAAAAGAACAACTAAAGGTGAATTTCCTCGTCTGGAAGGAAGCCTGGTCATTTGGCTTAGACAGTGTAGAGGACAAAAAGTATCTACAAGCGGAACTTTGTTAAAGGAAAAAGCAAAAAAGGTCGCGTCTACTCTTAGCATAAAAAACTTTGGCGAAATTTTATCTGCGACAGGTACGAATGAAAAGAGCAATGATGAAGATGAAGAGGATACATCAGAACTAGTGGCAGATGTAGCAGTTAAGGTAGCACGAGCCTCATTCAATAACTTACAAAGCTTTTGTCTACAAAACGAAACTCATGAAACAGCATATCAGGCAGTTTTTTTTCCTTAAAAATTTTTTTAAAAGTCTGAGCAGCAGCAATGTGCTTCGGAACAAACCCGTATAAATGAGTTCTTTTCAAAGATTAATTAATTCACATTATGAAGATGTAAAACATTAGCAGTTAAATGAAAACACTTCATAATTCGAAGCTCGATATTAAACGCTGCTTATAAAATATTTACATACTTTATGAAAAAATACGTGAATATTCTGAACAAATGCTGAATGATTAATAAGCAGGTTTCAGAGCCAAGTGGTCTACAGTAGATCAAGGTTTCACAGCGACACAAACTTTCGAGAAGCTATACGAATATGACATTGACGCCTACTGCTTATTGGTGGTAGCATACACCGATGACTTGGTGTTGATGCCAATTTTAACGTATGCATGCTTGGTTTGCTGAGAAGCTCTTCGGAAGCGCTATAATATCATTAAACTTGGGAGGGTGCAAAGGACTGCATGCATTGATATCACCGGATCTTGTAAAACTTGCCCAAGTGCTGCCTTCAATGTCGTTTTGCACTTACTTCTCATCGACTTTTACGTTCTTTCCATCGCAGCTCAAAGTGCAATCAGGTTAAAGGAGGTTGGCCTCTGGAGGCAGTCTCCAAGGGACATGGTAGCATTTTTGGGCAGTTAACACCGTATTTCTTCGAGCTTCGGACAGATCTCTCTATGCGCAAACTAGAGTTTGAGGGTCGGGCTAAGGCAATCTTTCCAAATAGGTAATATTGGATAAAAGAGAAAATCTGCACCAAAGCTTGCACCTCTGCCTTTACTGACGGCTTCAAGATGGAATTGGAAGTCGGAGCAGGGATTTCCTCTAAATCAACCCAATTTATCTATTTCCTTTAAGCAGCCGAACACTGCTAGTATTTTTCAAGCAGAAGTTTTTGTGTGCACGCAGTAGGCATGCAAAATGCTTAGGGAACGCGGGACCGAGGGAGATATTAACATTTTCTCCGATAATCAAGCCGCGACGCCATGGTGCAGAACCAAATTAGTAAACTCCTGTAACGAGGAGATCAAATCTCATGGATGTACAGGTAACATTTCTCTGATCTGGATTACAGGACACAGGAACATAGAGGGAAATAAAAATTGCTGATGAGCATGCCAGGAAGGGGACGAAATTGGTCTCAGAGGCCTCCTACCCGGTCATCAGCATCCCCCTAACAGTTGTTAAAACGCAGAAAAGATGGAGCTCTATTGCTTCATGTGCTATTTCGAAAACCTTTTGGCCCCAGTACAGTAGACGCAGGATCCAGAAAGTCCATGGGTCTCCACGCAACTCAGTTTGCAAACTTGTAGTTGTGTTTACCGGTCATTGGACTATCGGCACATAAGCGGAAATCTAGATTTAACATTTAGTTTTAATTGCAGAAGCTGTGGGGACCTTTCAGAGAAGGAGACTGCTGAGTACTTTCTGTGTACGAGTAAATGTTCATGCTTGGGAGCCAGACGATTAAGGTCTTTTTCTTCGACAGCCTGGAGCAGTGCGCCAACCTAAATCCCATCAATCTTTTCCATTACATCAACAGCTGCGGCTGGCTGTAGATATCTCCCTTTTGGAGGTATCGTAATGGAAAAGAGCTACTTGGGGAGTGTCAGAGTGGTATTTCAACCATTTCACCTACCTACCTATCACCATTTGGAGAGTTTGTATCAAGCATGATAGATTACAAGGTTTGACCACCCGAAGCAAAATTATGACATTGCACCTTCGAATTACCATCTATTCCGTTCAATGCAGCCAGCCCTTATTAGAGAGCAGTTCACTTCTTACGAGAGCATCGCAAACTAGCTCAATGAATGGGTCAAGCCAATAGAACTTGAATTTTTAGTCAGAGAAATCCGTATGCTGGCTGAAAAATGGAGTAAAGTAGTAGCTTCCAATGGCACATAGTTCACTTCTAATTGTTTAAATAATTCGTAACTTCGGCTAAGAAAAGACGGAAACTTATTCCCATACCCTATAATATACAGAAAAATTGTCATAATCACAGTAAATACTTTTATATACAAGAAAACGTGAATTTGTCACAACAGCACATAAATTTATACCATACACTTGCACTTCTACATCTACACCACACACAAATATATATGTATAATATGAGGAAGCTTTAAATTTAAAATCGGTGACATTTTCACCGCTCCTCCAGCAGCTAATTCACGTACGTTGTAACCCACCAGTTTAGCGTTTCAGCACCACGTTCGCTACTCCACTCGCTGTGCTATATGCAGGCACTGTGCTGCGCTTGAAATCATATAGTGGCATCATAAAATGATGCGTGAATTGGAGTTGCCATTGAAGTGCTAATTTTTACACCAACATCGAGTGCGGCTACTGTTCATTAGCGTCGCCGCTTCGGCACGTCTACAAAAACAACACCACCACTCATTTACTCACTCACAATGACAGTGTCATCTTCAGTTTCGCTGCTAAGCATTCGATATTGAAATCGTACCTGTATATCTGCCACGGTGTAAAGCCACAAAGCAGGCAGCTCTTCAAAGATTCGTCAACAGGAAAAGTTATGTCAAAAAATAAAACGTCTACTCATTTAATGTAAAACTGCAAACTGTTCATATTTGAACAGAGGAAGAAATCAGTAAATGCATTTTATGAATTTTCGAAATGCGTTTGCAAATATTTTACCAAGTTGCGAATGTAATTAAAAATTACAGTAGTTAATGTGCGTGCGATTTGTATTTGAATAAGTTCTGAAAATGTATGTGAATTTTAGGTGGCAAAGCACTTATTGAAGTACTGTTAGCGCCAAAAGAAAGGTTACACCACATATTGATAAGTTTTGACTATTTATTTATTTATTTTGTAATTTCAATTAATTTTTTTTTATGAAAATATAGTTCATACACGTTCAAGAACCATACAAAGCAAAGATTTGAACTTTTCATAATTTTTTTAAAATTTCGGCAAATTTTCATCAAAACCTCAAACTTTGTACTCAGAATTCTTAGTAAAACTTCAAATAAGCATTTAAATAGCTCAGTAAATTTTTCATAGAAAAGTGCAAATTTCAAATTTCAAATGGTTGAAAAATTGCGTTGACTTTTGACAATTTATTCTGGTGACTGTGTTGCCTGTTTCCTTCCGCATAAAAAATGTGGAGTAGGCGTTAAATGAAACAGATTGGAGTTTTCAGTGACAGTCAGGCTGCACTAAAGGCCCTGGAGAACGCGAAGTGAACCTCAAAGATTGTTCAAAAATTTAAGAAGAAGCTTAATTCTGTCGCAAGACAGAACAGGCTTGTACTTATAACTTATAGGAGTTCCAGGGCACTCCAGTGTTCAGAGAAACGAGACTGCCCATGAATTGGCCAACCGTAGATCAGCGGTTACCCCACACGCACCACAGCCAATAATCGGAATCGATTCTACAGGAATCAAGAATCAGATGTATGCAATTTACATAAAGAGCGATGGTCCGGTCTGGAACTCTGCAGAACTGCAAAGTGTTTTGTGACAAGTCCGAACAGAAAACTATCAGACTTTCTACTAAAACTTGGAAGGAAAGACGTTCGGTTGATGGTCGGTATCATTACAGGACACAACCCATGGGGTCAGCATATGACCA